>SJYC01101384.1:0-15948 GCA_006408675.1 Madoqua kirkii
TTGGGGAATCTGTCATTTTCTTTTCAGTTTGTTAACTGTCTTTATGTTTTATGTAATTTCTCTCTATACATTATACTTCAAAAAATGAATTAAAAAATGTAGGGAGGTAAGAACTAATGTTGACTGAATATCTATTTATATATCTACTATTTTGTGAAACCTGATAAAATATCTATCATTATTCCTGTTGTGAAGAGTGCAATTGAGCCTCTAGGAATTTAATCCAGTACCCAAGTTCATACAATTTGTGAAAACCAGTGAGCGACTTTCAGCTCTGATTCCCACTGTGTTTGTCCACTTGTTCAAATATATATATATATATATATATATATATATGGAATATTGTGGATAATTCTAAGCATTGCATATTAAAGAATATTTGAGGATTTGACATAATTTCTAATTAACCCTGAATATTCATTGGAAGAACTATTGCAAAGCTGAAACTCCAATGTTTTGAGCGCCTGACGTAAAGAGCTGACTAATTGGAAAAGGCCCTGATGCTGGAAAAGACTGATGGCAAGAGGAGAAGAGGGCAGCAAGGATGAGATGATTGGATAACAAAATGACTCAATGAACACGAATTTGGGCAAACTCCTAGAGACAGTGGAGGACAGAGGAGCCTGGCGTGGTGAAGACCATAGCGTTGCAAAGAGTTGGACACAACTTAACAACTGAAAAATTACACAAAGCTAATATATTAATGTTGAGACCTTTAAACTAAATCATGTACATTTTAAGGCTTCTTTCCATAAAAGAAAGCGTAGAGGAATATGGGGAAAGGAAGAGAGAGAAGAATGTTGTTTTTCATGATATATCCTTAAAAATTTGGAGGAAGTGATATGAAAGAAATAATGAATATGTACTATATTAGCAATACCAAATTACTCTATTTAATGGGAAGTAAATACAGTGCCTAGTCTAGAATCATGTGCTTTATAGACATGTTTGGGTTTGGGGGAAAAGTTAGTGCTAAAATATGAAAAGAAAATAGGAAAATCAAAGTTAAGTAGAAGGCCACAAAATCTAACATTATTAAGATTACAGATTGACCAAATTTTATTGATTAAATTTTTATTTGCAAAAATGTGATTTAAATCAGGAAAGACCTTTAATAAGCTTACAAACATGTACTGTTCCAATACCAAAGGTTTGAGTCCTAAAATAGATTCTGATAAATTTTATTTTGTGTGATCTCCATTAAATATATGTAATTGGTAGATTTATTATTTTATATACTGTCCTATCAAATATGTTTTCAATAGAAGGGAACTTCTATTTGACCAGGTATTGAAATAAGAATTGAAATCTTTAAGAAATTTTTACATGTCTGATAATTGGAAGAATTCTCCATACACTGGATTCTGGCTCAATAATTCCAAGACTCATTTATTCTCTTCTACCACATACCTCCAGGGCTGATGCTCATGTCTCATTCATTATTATTCTAGAGCCTCTAACCCTGATCAATCATATGGCAATTCTAGGTGAGTTTGCTTGTGAGATGCATGAGTTCTAGAAGCTGTCTGTAAAGTAAGTTAACTCAGTGGGCTTCTCTGGTGTCTTGGTGGTAAAGAATACACCTGCCAAATCAGGATACTTGGGTTTGATAGGCTGGGAAGATCCCCTGGAGAAGGAAATGGCAGCCCACTTTAGTATCTTGCTTGGAGAATTCCATGGACAGAGGAGCCTGGAAGGCTACAGTCCATAATAAGGTCACAAAAGTGTTGAATATGACTAGCGACTGAAACAACAACAAGTTAATCCAGTAGGCTTGGGGTGTTCAAACCCTGCACACACCAGACAAAGAAGTGGTTCTTGACTAGCTTCTGTGAAATAACCTCTAAGTCCCTGGAATATATTGTCTGAGAAGAGGGTCTTTGTATACCTTAGGCTTTCAGTTCAGTTCAGTTCAGTCACTCAGTCGTGTCCGACTCTTTGCGACTCCATGAATCACGGCACGCCAGGCCTCCCTGTCCATTACCAACTCCCGGAGTTCACTCAGACTCACGTACATCGAGTCAGTGATGTCATCCAGCCATCTCATCCTCTGTCGTCCCCTTCTCCTCCTGCCCCCAATCCCTCCCAGCATCAGAGTCTTTTCCAATGAGTCAACTCTTCATATGAGGTGGCCAATGTACTGAAGTTTCAGCTTTAGCATCAGTCCTTCCAAAGAACACTCAGGGTTGATCTCCTTCAGAATGGACTGGTTGGATCTCCTTGCAGTCCAAGGGACTCTCAAGAGTCTTCTCCAACACCACAGTTCAAAAGCATCAATTCTTCGGTGCTCAGCTTTCTTCACAGTCCAACTCTCACATCCATACATGACCACGGAAAAATCATAGCCTTGACTAGATGGACCTTTGTTGGCAAAGTAATGTCTCTATTTTTCAATATGCTATCTAGGTTGGTCATAGCTCTGCAGTGATTTTGAAGCCCCTCAAAATAAAGTCTGACACTGTTTCCACTGTTTCCCCATCTATTTCCCATGCCACACCAAATAGCTCACACTAATGAAGATTTATGGTGGTTGTCTGTTTTTGTTTACCTTGGGCTCTGGGCAGGGGCGTGTGTCAGTTTCATTTGTGGAGGGTTTAGAGACTGAATAGTTAAGATCTATCATGTGGACACTCCATGCATATGAGATTATCCTCTTGTAAATTACCCAGGATGTCAAGACCTGGGAAAGTTTCCCTGGTTGGCAATATTGTGTAAGTGTTGTAAATATCTTCAGAATGGGGACAGCAATTGCAACTAGCTTCTGGGTAGTTATAATGATTAAATGAGATAGTATGTGTGATATGGTTAGTATAGTGACTGACACTGTTCTAGTTAGAACTGTATAAATATAGAGCTTGTTAAATAAAACTAAGGGCTTCCTTCATGGCTCAGACGGTAAAGAATCCACCTGCAATGTGGGAGACCTGGGTTCTATCCCTGGGTTTGGAGAATCTCATGGGGAAGGGAATGGCTACCCATTCCTGTATTCTTGCCTGGAGATTTCCATGGACAGAGGAGCCTGACAGAGGTTACAGTCCATGGGATCACAAACACAACTGAGTTATTTTCACTTCATTTCACTTCACAGGAATGTCAGAGGTTGGAACTTGTAAGCCTATATCAAGCACTGGAGTAGGGGAGATGAGGATAAAACAGTCAAGAGGCAAAGAGATCTGGAGCAAATAAATAAATAAAACAAGTATTGATGTATACTCACGCACATAGCTAGGCAAAGTATAAAGCAGAGGAAGAAATTGGTTTGGTTTAAGGCATAGACCCTAATCTAAGCAAAAGTTTTAGAAATTCACCATGTTGGGTTCTGACCAATAGAAAAATAGAATTAAAGCTATAGATCCTGGCAAATAATATCCTCTTGTCCTTTCCTTATATTTCATTTTTCACTATGTTAGTTTTTTAAATTTTTATTTTATACTGTGATATAGTTGATTAGCAATGTAACTTAAGGGGTACAGCAAACTCATTCAGTTGTACATATACTTGTATCTATTCTTTTTAAAAATTTTTTCCCATGTAGGTTATTACAGAGTATTATGCAGAATTCCCTGTGCTATATTGATTGTTAATTATGCATTTTAAATATAGCAGTGTGTACATGAAGAAGGAAATCACAACCCAACCCACTTCAGCTACTTGCCTGGGAAATCCCATGGGCAGAAGGCCCTGGTGACCTACAGTCACTGGAGTTACAAAGAATCAGACATGACTTAGAGACTAAACAGATGCAACGTGTGTACAGGACATTATATTTCATTTTGCAGAAAGTTTTCTGAAGCTGTGGCTGCACCAGTGGTGATTCTGGTGAACACAGTGTTGCCCTTCTCACCAAGGCTGTGTTAAGTGCCTGAGAAATCTACATAAATACAGTGACTTAGTTATACATAAGCAGCTTCGAAAGGACCTCCCTATTTATCTGCCCTTCAATCATCTTTTCACTCCAATCCTTTTAGGTTCTGGAGCTTCTACTATTCTGGAACGTGGTAAAATGAGACACCATGATCCATCCATTTGTTGTGGGATTTATAATTAAGTCTTCATAAAGCTGAAGAAGTAGTGTGTGTGTGTGTGTGTGTGTGTGTGTGTGTTAGTTGCTCAGTTGTGCCCCTCTTTGAGATCCCATGGACTATAGCCTGCCAGGCTCCTCTGTCCATGGAATTCTCCGGGCAAGAATTCTGGAGTGGGTAGCCTTTTCCTTCTTTAGGGGATCTTCCCAACTCAGGGTTCGAACCTGGGCCTCCTGCATTGGAGGAAGATTCTTTACTGTCCAAGACACCAGGAAAACCTGAAGAAGGAATAGTCTCACAATTTAAGGAAAGCAGAGATATTTTTGTAGGGCAATTGAGAAAGGTTATTCTACAAATTTAAGGTCATTCTAAATGTTTAAGAAACTGCTAGACACTAAACATTTCCTCTAATCACTTGGAATCACCATCTTATTGGATAGCAACTATGAATTTTTCAGGATAAGCCTTACAGCTAGCTGATCATTGACCCTCTTCCTATCTTATTGAATGCACGCTCATCCTTTATTTATTATAGTATATACACATTAGCTCCTGATTCCTTAAGTCTGTGTTTTCTGGGCTCTCATTTCTTCCAGGTGATTAAATCATGCATCTTCCTTAATTCCCGGGGCTTTCCTGTGAGTAGAAGAGAGAAAGAAGTAAGTTCAAAGTAAAACAGACAATTACCTCTATTCACCCACCAAAAGTCAGAAAAAGAGAGGAATTCTCCTTTGAATTTGAACACCCCATCTCATAATAAGAGTGAGAACAGAGACTGCATCATTTGTGTGTTCTTTTCGTGTGCTTCACAACTGTCAAGTGGCCTGAAACTGTTTCTTCATGGAAAGTATTCAGTCTCTCATAACCAAGACAGGGACACAAAGGCTCACAATCTAGTAAAGTACAGAAACTGAACAGATGGAAATTCTTTCATTTAATTGGGTTCACAGGCTCTGAGGGAAGGCAGAAAAAGTAATTTGAAGGAGGTCAATCTGGGAAGAAATCATTTTCATGGTAAGAGGGAATGAATTTACCATGTAAGAAACCTCATAAATATTAAGACCTATACCCTAGGAAATACTATCTAGTGTCAGTAACATCAGTTTTGTCTCCTTATGTTCAAGAGGAACACACAAAAAAATCCCTTGAATTTAAGGAGGTCATCCTTATTTCAGATTTAATCTTTAAATCTGTGAAGTTATGGTTCAGATGGAATCTTTGGTGGCCATAAAATGTGTCTGCATAGGAGATATCTACTTAGGCTGATAGATTATGATGTTAAGCTTAAAGATCATGGGTTCTGCAATTCTGTAATCAATCCCCCTGTCATAGATTTGTTTGTGAAAATCAGATTATTAAAAAAAGAGAAACCGTATGTCTTGAAATGGCAAATGTAGAGACTGTGAGTTGCAGTATTAATTAGACTCCGTCATGGCATGCAGGATATTTCATTGTGGTGCACAACTCTCTAGCTGTGCCACACAAACTCTCTAGTGGTGGTATTCAGGCTTCGGAATGTGCGGACTTGGTAGTTGTGGTGTGCAGGCTTAGTTGCTCTGTGGCTTCCGGACCTTAGTTCCCTGACCAGGGCTTGAACCCGAGTCCCCTGCATTGCAAAGTAGATTCTTAACCACTAGACACCAAGGAAGTTCCTAGAATACCATTCTTTACAAATAAACTGCTCAGGCTGCCTAGTTATGTAATGCCTTCCAATTTCTCACCTATAAAATCTAGGATCTAAACTCATCATATATAATAAATCTTAGAAACCTAATTATGAAAGGATCTTACATCACTGTTGAGATTTAGGATGGGAATCCCTCACTCACTCTCATGGAAATCATACACAATTATAAAGGAGGATAAAAAATTAAATTCTATGCTTTATGTGTGTTAGCACCTAACACCTTCCTTGGGTCATTTTTTGGACCTCCCTTGTGGTGCTAGTGTAAAGAATCCTCTTGCCAATGCAGGAAATGTAAGAGAGAGATGCAGGTTTGATCTCTGGGTTGGGAAGATCCCCTGAAGGAAGGCATGGCAGCCCACTCCAGTACTCTTGCCTGGAGAATCCCCATGGCCAGAGGAACATGACAGGCTACAGTCCATGGGGTTGCACAGAGTCAGACACGGCTGAAGTGACAGTATGCATTGAGAACAATTTTGATTCTAGCTGGAAATACAACGTATTTCTTCAATTCTTTCCTTTGATATTTTAATTTTAAGGTTAAATTTTCTAGTGAAAATACTTTCCATAAAGTTTACAAATGTTTTCTAAAGAGTTCTTGAGATAACCAATATTCCACAAAAAGAAGTGGAATAAATGTTTCTAATGCTAATTTAAGAGATGATTAAAAGCACAGTAACAATTCTCAATGTGCCATTCATTAAAATCAATTGTAGCTAGTTTGTAAGTTAATTGAAACTATATCTTTAAGTGATTCTCATATTTATCATTTTAATACCAAGTATTTTTGAAATGAAAGCAGATTCTTTACCAGCTGAGCAACAAAGGAAGCCTGAAATGAAACCACTCACTACATTTTCTGTTGAAGTCCATTGGTCATTATTTAATTTCTTATTGATAACTGACAACTTGTAGTTATTGCTATGATCCCAAGTTATTTTTAATGCTCTGGTTCAAAGATGTACTCTGGGTTATTTCTTGATTTTATTTAAATGGCCACATTCTTAAGTTTATTGCCTTAAGTGGGCTCCTTGTTATTTTTTGTTTCTCCTCTTGCTACTAGTCATTGCTATTAGATGTTACTTCTTATTGCTATGGTGTACCTTCTTGTACTCTACATTTCTTTTTAATTTGCTGTATCTAAACTTTTATAGACCAAGAGTCTAAAAGTTAATTAAACTAGTTGCATAAGATCAATTTTTACCAAAAAAATTCAGGCTTAAAATTCGAGATGGGGAAGAGACATGTTAAGGAATGTTCTGTGATGAAATGGATTCTGACTGATACATAGAAATAAAGAAGAGCATGCTCCCAGAAGTGGTGATGACATCAGCCAGAGGAAAAAGAATCCTTCACAAATAACATGCTCAGTTACATGCTTCAAGGGCAGCATGCAAATAATGAAGATGTAAAACATTTGTATTTGAGGAACACAGCAGTTGCACTCAAGTTATATAAACTTATATATAGTTTCTTATTTATAACTGTTGAAAACTAAGAGGATAACTAGTTCTTCTCTTTTGTAGGTAGCCCAGGGTCCCTCTAAATATAAATAAATGTAGAAGTAGTAATGAGTAGGAGCTGGGATAAAGTCACCACATGTTCATCAAACACTATCTAACGAGCATCTGCTGAGGGGAGATAGTTTGCCAGGCAGTAGGGATATCGCAGAGGTGGCACTGGTGGTAAAGAACCCGCCTGCCAATGCAGGAGACAAAGGAGACTTGGGTTTAACCCCTCGGTTCTGAAGATTCCCTGCAGTAGGAAATGGCAACCCACTCCAGTATTCTTGCCTAGAAAATTACCTGGGCAGAGGAGCCTGGCACGCTACAATCCATAGATCTGTAGAGTCAGCAGACAGCTGTCAGTGAATGAGGCAGGCCTATTCCCCTCCCTCCTGAAACTTCCTGCCCTTCTTGACACTTTGAGGGATGCTAAACATTACCGGGAGCTAAGTGAGGAGTATATGGAAATTCTCTGAGCTATTTTGAAACTGCTATAGAAGTGTGAAATTTGTTCAAAAGAGGGGGAAAAAAGCATAAGGACATCTATGTCAGGACAAATTCAGGATATATAGGAATATTTGATGAATGAAGAAAATATGGTGGTTTGGGAAAGAAAGGGGTCAATTAAATCCGGATAGAGTAAATAGTACATAGAATGGGTCTGTGGTGGGGGACAATATTGGTGTATGAGTGACAATGGCATTTAAAATGATGGAGCCTACATAGTGAGAAGTGAAGAGATGCCAGCCCACTTGATTATCCCATCATGGATCACTGCTCTAACAAGGATGCTGGCAACAAGGTTTTTTGAAAACCAGAGCTGCTGACTTTTAACATATAATCTTAGCTAAGTGCTGAAAAATTGATGCTTTCAAATTGTGCTGCTGGAGGAGACTCTTGAGAATCCCTTGGACAGCCAGGAGATCAAATCTGTCAATCCTAAAGGAAATCAACCCTGAATATTCATTGGAAGGACTGATGCTGAAGCTCCAATACTTTGGCCACCTGATACAAAAAGCTGGCTCATTGGAAAAGACCCTGATGCTAGCAAAGATTGAAAGGAAATGGAGAAGAGGGCAACAGAGGATGGGATGATTGGATGGCATCACCATCTCGATGGACAAGAGTTTGAGCAAACTCTGGGAGATAGTGAAGGACAGGGAAGCCTGGTGCACTGCACTTCATGGGGTCTCAAAGAGTTGGACATGACTTAGTGACTGAATAAACAACAAAACCTTGGTCTGATCCTTTTTCCTAAGTTATTGGCATAAAGCTTTTGCTCAGCCAAGCTTTATATTACACTTTACCCACTCCCCGGCTCTGATAGCCAAGCAACTAGATTTTTCCAGTAGAATGTTTGGTTATAGGAAATTGTGAGTTATCACACGGAAGATACTCTCCTATCATGAAACCCCTAGTGTGTGAACTCACTAACACTTTGCTTTTATTTATTCCAGTATCTAGGATTGCCTTAACTAACAGAGATATTAACTGGAAACTTTTTAGAGTTTTTTGTTGAGAATCCTGAAGTTTCTAGATCATCCAAAAAAAACCCTGGGTGTACAGATCTTTGTTCTTACTCATTCAGGCATGCTTATCTTTTTCTTTAACAATTACTTGCTGAGTGTCAACTGTAAGTAGGAAAGACAACACATTAAAGTAGAAAGGCCCTTGAATTGGGGATGGATGAGCAGCATTCAGGTCCCCTTACTTACTGCTAGCTATATATATTACATAGTTTACTCATCCTGAACCCTCATTTTGCTTGATGTATTGTGAATAGTAAGTGAAGTCAGCATATAAATTTTTAGGTTTTGCAAATATTTCTATTATTTATTTTTTCAAAGAACTCTTTATTTGATGTATGTTATCTCAGTGCACTCCCTTTTTATTGACACTAACGTTTTATAAATAACAAGTCTCAAATTGGTGATGTTAAGCAATTTTACTAAAGTCATAAGGCTGATAAGTATTGTAGCCAGGATCTTTATATAGGTTTTTTTTGACTCAAAATCACATGCTCATTTCTTTTCTCAAAACTATCTCATCATTTACAGTCCATGAGTATAATATCAGGAAAAATGTAAAAAGATTACATGAAAACTGGCTTGATCTATTTTCCTTTCTGAGTTTTTAGCCTCAGTTTTTATTGGCCTTCAGCTCATTTGATTATGGTCAAAACTATTTGAAAAAAAAAATACATGTTCTCAAGTCTCTTGATGTGCCTACAGCTTATAGGAAGTGCAGTCACAAGAGAGATAAGAATTTGGGTGGTGGGTATGTGAGGTTCATTATACAAGTCTCTACTTATTGCATGATTTAAACTTCGTAATCAAAAGTATATAAAACCTTTATACACAGAGCCAGTTCTCCCCTTTGTTTTTTCAGCTAAACTTTTTGCTAGAACAACAATACCACATTCTCTATTCACTGTGCACATATCTGGAACCTGTCTTCAGCCTCCTCCAGAGCTTTGAAACTGCAAAATGATAACAAATAAATTATTTTTTATATTGAAGTAAAGTTGATTTTTAATTGAAATATAGTTTATATATATATATGTATATCTCAATTAAAAACTATGCTAACATAGATATACATATGTTCCCTTTCAAGTTCTTTTGCATTATAGGTTGTTATAGAAAATCCCATGGATGGAGGAGCCTGGTAGGCTGCAGTCCACGGGGTCCTTAAGAGTCGGACATGACTGAGCGACTTCCCTTTCACTTTTCACTTTCATGCATTGGAGAAGGCAATGGCAACCCACTCCAGTGTTCTTGCCTGGAGTCCCAGGGACACGAGAGCCAGGTGGGCTGCCATCTATGAGGTCGCACAGAGTCAGACACAACTGAAGCAGCTTAGCAGAAGCAGCAGCCCATAAGATATTGAATATAGTTCCTTGTGCTATACAGTAGGTCCTTTTTTGTATATCTATTTTATATATAGCAGTGTGTATCTGTTAATCCAAAATTCTCAGTTTATCCTCTCCCAACAATAAACTCTGTATTGATATCCCTATAAGATGAGTAAGTTTTAGAGATCTACTGTACAACACAGTATCTACCATTAGCAATAAGGGCTGCTCTCGTGACTCAGATAGTAAAGAATCTACCTGCAATGCAGGAGACCTGAGTTTGATCCCTAGGTTGGGTAGATCCCCTGGAGGAGGGCACGGCAACCTACTCCAGTATTCTTTCTTGGAAAATCCCCAAGGCAAAGGTGCCTGGTGGGCTACAGTCCATGGGGTCGCAAAGAGTTAGACATGACTGAGTGACTAAGCACAATCATGTGCTTAAAAATTTGTTAAGAGGGTAAGCCTCATATTAACTGTTCTTACCACAAAAAAACACATAAACAACAAGGGGACACAGAAGTACATTGCAAGTGATGCATATGTTTATTATCTTGATTATAGGATGGTTACAGGAATACATATATGAATATATATATATGTGTGTGTATGTATATATAACATATGTAGAGAGAGGCAGGAAAGCTATGACAAACCTAGACATTGTGTTAAAAAGCAGAGATAGTATTTTACCAACAAAGATCTAGATAGTCAAGGCTATGGTCTTTCCAGTAGTCACATACGTTTCTGAGAACTGGACCATAAAGAAGGCAGAACACTGAAGAATTGACGCTTTTAAATTGTGGTGCTGGAGAAGACTCTTGAGAGTGGCTTGGATGGCAAGGAGATCAAACAGGTCAATCTTCAAGAAAATCAACCCTGAATATTCATTGCAAGGACTGATGCTGAAGCTGAAGTTCCAATATTTTGGTCACCTGATGTGAAGACCTGACTCACTGGAAAAGACCCTGATGCTGGGAAAGACTGAAGGCAGGAGGGAAAGAGGATGACAGAGGGTGAGGTGGTTGGATGGCATCACCGACTCAGTGGAGTCTGAGCAAGCTCCAAGAGATGGTGAAGGACAGAAGCCTGGCCTGCTGCAGTCCATGGGGTCCAGAAGAGTTGGACATGACTTAGCAAATGAACAACAGCAGCAACATTCCATCCAGTATTAAAAGTTGTGCCCAGTTTTACCCACTAGATTGTCCCAAGGGTAGGATTGTCTTTTCTTCGTCATCTTTATACAGTGATCATTCCAGTACTTTCCAATAAATATTGGTTGAATTTAATCTTAATGTTATTGGAAAATGTTGCCTTTCCCCCCTCCCCCTACCCCAAATTTGAATTAAATCAGGGAAAATCATTTGAAAATCTCTGAGTAGTTGTGAGCTTTGCCCAGTCTTTGTCTAAATGTGACTTATGGTTGACAGACACTAGCAGTTTTTGTTACCTAATTTTTTCAAACAGATTTCCATTTGTCAGAATTTGAGCTAATCTGTTTTTCCATTTCAAAATCATATTTCAAGTCCTAGTTCAATTTTGCACAGATTTACCTTTTGGCTCTCACGTAAAGTAAAAGTTTTCTAAAAGGCACGGCACTATATTTAATAGCTAGTGCTAGGCAGAGGCAACAGAGCATTACTGAAATCAAATTAATTGGCCAGAAGGGACTGAGCCTGGAAGCATTTTGGATTAAAACTGTTCTCTACACTGCTGCTGTCTGGGACAATATATTTCAAATAAAACTGCTTTACATAAAAGTTCTGTTGCAATTCAATTCTATAGAGATTTTTCTCTTCTCACAAAACATCTAGAGTGTTTTTCCAATAAAAAAGAGTGAATTGGGATTGTTTTATCTTCTTTCACATTAACTTCACATATTTCCCATGATAAAATTAAAAGCAGTTCACCTGTTTTATGCACGAGGTTGGAGTGCCTTTACATAAATACATTAAGAGAGTTTATAGATATGTATAGTGCATATTTTTAATATATGAGACTATAGCTACTAGGGCTTTTGTAGGATTGGAGAAAGTCTTAAATAGGAAAGAAAGATACATGCTAGAGGAATACATACTTGTTAAAATTTACTTGAGTTCTACTGAAGTGTTGTTTCAGAAAATGTACTAGAGAAGGTAACTCTTTATTTTTGAGACATTTGAAAATCTGAAATTAAAACAGAATGTTTCAAAGACCATTTACGTATCTAGACAGTTCAGTTCAGTTGCTCACTCATGTACAACTCTTTGCGACTGCATGGATTACAGCATGCCAGGCCTCCCTATCCATCACCAACCCCCCAGATTTTGCTTGAACTAATGTCCATCGAGCCGGTGATGCCATCAAACCATCTAATCTTCTGTCGTCTCCTTCTCCTCTGCCTTTAATCTTTCCCAGCACCAGGGTCTTTCCCAGTGAGTCAGGTCTTCACATCAGGTGACCAAAGTATTGGAGCTTCAGCTTCACCATCAGACTTTTCAGTGAGTATTGAAAACTGATTTCCTTTAGGATGTACTGGTTTGATTTCCTTGCAGTCCAAGGGATTCTCAAGCATCTTTTCCAACACCACAGTTCAAAAGCCTCAATTCTTTGGTGCTCAGCTTTCTTTATGATTCAACTCTCACATCCATACATGACTACTGGAAAAGTCATTGCTTTGACTAGATGCAACTTTGTTGGCAAAGTAATATCTCTGCTCTTTAATATGTTGTCTAGGTTGGTCACAGCTTTTCTTCCAAGGAGCAAGCACCTTTTAATTTCATGGCTGCAGTCACAATCTGCAGTGATTTTGGAGCCCACAGAAATAAAGTCTGTCATGGTAGACAGTTTAAGCTTTATCTCATTCTCTCTCTCTGTGTCTCTCTCTCTATATATAGGCACATGATTTTTGATGTATTTTGTCAGTAAGAATTCCAATGAAGCCTGTAAATGTACAAAATGACAGTCAGATTCCTTAAATTGTTGTACCACAGCTCCCTAAAAGGTGACTTCGCAGAGGGTCACTGTTTTTTTTAAAAACAAAGCATTGAAGAGTTTCTTTAGGTCCAACGAGATTTACTTGGAGACATGTCTATATTCTTGACTTTCATTTTCCCCCTCACTCTTTTGAATATAGTTAAGGTAAAACTTTGCTTTTACTTTTCTTTCTCTTAAAAGCAGGTTTGATAGGTGATCCTGAGGGAATGAGATAATGAGGAAGGAGAAAATGTAGCTCAGAAAAAGGGAAGTTGAAATAGAAGTTTTTAAAAAGTTATTTATTTATTTATTGTGGTTAGAGCTTCCTCCTTCACCGCAGCCAACAGAAGCAGTCCATAGAAAACTAAAAATAAGTTAAAAGGGAACATTAGTAAAAATTACTAAGATTGAGATTTCATTTTGGTAGTTGTAGGAATTTGTCAGGCTGAAAGTGACTTGGATAGGAGTCATGGAAATGTAGTTAAAATAGATGTGGTATTGTATATATTTTCCCTTAAAAATCACTTTGTTTTTAATGCTAGAAAAAAACACATAAATATGAGGAGGTCATAATCAGAATTCAAAACCATCAGATTTCATGAAAACAGAACTAAATAGAGGATTTATGAAAACTGGGTCAGGATTTGGGTTAAATTTTAGAATTTTCTCCGGTATTGTTTTAAAACAATGGCAACTGATAAAAATTGAAAATACAATATTACAAATATCCTTGTAACTTTAACCTTGACTCACCAATTGTTAATATTTGCCACATCTCTCTCCATGCCCTTTTAAAAAGATAAATTTCAAAAGTACAATGGTGATATCAAGATACTTAACCCTTAAGTATTTCAATGGGTAACTCTGACATAATCACACTCAAGCATTTTAATATTAATACAATACCAATATCTAATATATAATCATATTTATATTTACCCAAATAAGCCCCAAGAAAGTGAAAGTGAAAGAAAGTGAAAAGCACTCAGTCCAACTCTTTGTGACCCCATCGACTATACAGTCCATGGAATTCTCCAGGCCAGAATACTGGAGTGGGTGACCTTCCCCTTCTCCAGGGGATCATCCCAACCCTTCTCCAGAGATTGAACCTAGGTCTCTGATATTCTTTACCAACTGAGCTATCAAGGAGGCCCAATTAAGCCCCAAAGGTCCATTTTAAATTTTCAGCTCAGTATCTGATTAGTGTTCTTACAGTACATTTGTTTGTCATATTTCTTTAAACTCTTTTAGTTTAGAACAATCACCTTACACTTTCTGTTTTTCCTAATTATGATATATTTTTTTAAGAATCTGGGCTAGTGGGCTCATAAACTCCCTTACAATCTGGATTTGCTCAATCATTTCTTTATGATTAGATTCAATTTACACATTTTGTCAAGAATAATACCTAGGTAATACGCTAATTGGAGGAGGAAATGGCAAGCCAGTCTAGTATTCTGCCTGGAGAATCCCCAGTGGACAGAATATCCTGGTGGGCTTCAGTCCATGGGACCTCATAGAGTTGGATATGACTTAGAGACTAAAGAACAACAATATGCTAATTGGGTTTCCCTTGTGGCTCAGATGGTAAAGAATCTGCCTGCAGTGTAGGAGATCTGTGTTCAATCCCTGAATCAGGAAGATCCCTTGGAGAAGGGAATGGCAACTTGCTCCAGTATTCTTGCCTGTAGAATCTTAGGAACAGAGGAGCTTGGCGGGCTCTAGTCCTGGGGTTGCAAAGAGCTGGACATAACTGAGCTACTAACACAACAACAATATGTTGATTAACTTGATTGTGGTGATCATTTTATAATGTATACACAAATCAACCATCAAGTTGTATATCAATATAGATACCTTCTATTTGTCAGTTATGCCTCACTAAAGCTAAAAAAATTTAAAAAGAAACTATTTTACCTAGATAATATTTTGTACTTCCCTCTGCATCAAGTCAAAAGACTAATGATATCTGGCTTTTTCCTTTTATTGGTGATTCTAGATTAGATCACCTGATTCAGATGGTGTCTATAAGATCTTGCTGTTGTAAAGGTGCATTTTCTGCTTGATAAGTCATGTACATCCTATGTGCTGATACTTTGAAATTATATATATAATGTGATCTTCAGTAATTTCTCAGCCGATAGTTTTAGGGCCTACTGATAGCTAAACCATTACTTTGATGTTTGGCATTGATCTAATTCTTTTTAATTCTATCATTCTACATTAATTAACTGACATTATTTTACAAAGAAGAACTTCTACTTATTTATCCTTTTAGTATAGTTATGGGTTCCCAGATTCTTTTTTGAAATGAATACTTGAAAACTTATTATCACTTATTTTGATATTTACATTAGTCCGAAATTATCCAGTGAGATATGTTTTAGCTTGGATTTGTGCCCTATTGACATGTCCCTAATTAAAACTTAATTCTTCAGCAATCATTCTAGCTTGCATCATCCAGATCCCCACTTTAGGAATAAAGGATTTATTACCAATTGTTCCAAAGATTGAGGGCTGACACCTCCAACTGTCTGCCCTCTCTGAGACTCATCTTTCACTGAAGATAGCTGCCTTTTTCAAGATTATACTCCCTTTCTGATGTGAGGGTCTATGTATGGGGGAGAGAGCTGGGAACCTGTATCTGATAACTAGTCAGTGAATGCCTGGAAAAGCTTGGCTTCCTCTTTTCAGTTTAGTACAACTCAGAAGAGTCATGCCAGTTTCAGAGCTCGCTATGAATTCGACTAAGGACTTGATATGACTACATCACAGACCAAATTTTTCCTTTACCTATATTTGCCTTCGTTCTCTTCTCCTATTGGTATTGACCCCAAGAGCCTTCCTTACTGGACCTCCAATTTGCTACTTTTCATCTGAGCATATTTCATGTGGATCCAAACCTGTGACAGTCTGACAATAGTCTGAACA
>SJYC01101385.1:0-37221 GCA_006408675.1 Madoqua kirkii
ATTCTTTACCAACTGAGCTATCAAGGAGGCCCAATTAAGCCCCAAAGGTCCATTTTAAATTTTCAGCTCAGTATCTGATTAGTGTTCTTACAGTACATTTGTTTGTCATATTTCTTTAAACTCTTTTAGTTTAGAACAATCACCTTACACTTTCTGTTTTTCCTAATTATGATATATTTTTTTAAGAATCTGGGCTAGTGGGCTCATAAACTCCCTTACAATCTGGATTTGCTCAATCATTTCTTTATGATTAGATTCAATTTACACATTTTGTCAAGAATAATACCTAGGTAATACGCTAATTGGAGGAGGAAATGGCAAGCCAGTCTAGTATTCTGCCTGGAGAATCCCCAGTGGACAGAATATCCTGGTGGGCTTCAGTCCATGGGACCTCATAGAGTTGGATATGACTTAGAGACTAAAGAACAACAAATGCTAATTGGGTTTCCCTTGTGGCTCAGATGGTAAAGAATCTGCCTGCAATGTAGGAGATCTGTGTTCAATCCCTGAATCAGGAAGATCCCTTGGAGAAGGGAATGGCAACTTGCTCCAGTATTCTTGCCTGTAGAATCTTAGGAACAGAGGAGCTTGGCGGGCTCTAGTCCTGGGGTTGCAAAGAGCTGGACATAACTGAGCTACTAACACAACAACAATATGTTGATTAACTTGATTGTGGTGATCATTTTATAATGTATACACAAATCAACCATCAAGTTGTATATCAATATAGATACCTTCTATTTGTCAGTTATGCCTCACTAAAGCTAAAAAAATTTAAAAAGAAACTATTTTACCTAGATAATATTTTGTACTTCCCTCTGCATCAAGTCAAAAGACTAATGATATCTGGCTTTTCCCTTTTATTGGTGATTCTAGATTAGATCACCTGATTCAGATGGTGTCTATAAGATCTTGCTGTTGTAAAGGTGCATTTTCTGCTTGATAAGTCATGTACATCCTATGTGCTGATACTTTGAAATTATATATATAATGTGATCTTCAGTAATTTCTCAGCCGATAGTTTTAGGGCCTACTGATAGCTAAACCATTACTTTGATGTTTGGCATTGATCTAATTCTTTTTAATTCTATCATTCTACATTAATTAACTGACATTATTTTACAAAGAAGAACTTCTACTTATTTATCCTTTTAGTATAGTTATGGGTTCCCAGATTCTTTTTTGAAATGAATACTTGAAAACTTATTATCACTTATTTTGATATTTACATTAGTCCGAAATTATCCAGTGAGATATGTTTTAGCTTGGATTTGTGCCCTATTGACATGTCCCTAATTAAAACTTAATTCTTCAGCAATCATTCTAGCTTGCATCATCCAGATCCCCACTTTAGGAATAAAGGATTTATTACCAATTGTTCCAAAGATTGAGGGCTGACACCTCCAACTGTCTGCCCTCTCTGAGACTCATCTTTCACTGAAGATAGCTGCCTTTTCAAGATTATACTCCCTTTCTGATGTGAGGGTCTATGTATGGGGGAGAGAGCTGGGAACCTGTATCTGATAACTAGTCAGTGAATGCCTGGAAAAGCTTGGCTTCCTCTTTTCAGTTTAGTACAACTCAGAAGAGTCATGCCAGTTTCAGAGCTCGCTATGAATTCGACTAAGGACTTGATATGACTACATCACAGACCAAATTTTTCCTTTACCTATATTTGCCTTCGTTCTATTCTCCTATTGGTATTGACCCCAAGAGCCTTCCTTACTGGACCTCCAATTTGCTACTTTTCATCTGAGCATATTTCATGTGGATCCAAACCTGTGACAGTCTGACAATAGTCTGAACAAACAGATGCTAAAATGGGATTTTGGAGTATGAAGAGCTACAGGCAGCAGGTGGCAGTGATAAAGCTTTCAACGTGGGCAAAATGAGAGGCTGTGTTGGTGAAGGCTGTGTTGGTGGGTTCAACATATCAACCATCTGAGATATTGGGTTGGCTAAAAAACTCATTTGGGCTTTTCTGTAGCATTTTAATGATGAACTTGTTGGCCAACCCAATACATGTGTGAAATAGTCATCATAAGAGCATTGGCATTGAATAGTACTCCTAGCCAACTGATGCTTTTGGAAAGAGAAAATGAAAGGCTGAAGAAGGCTAACCATCAATAGAAGGCTAAAAATGAGAACCAAAGGGCCAGCTTGGAAACGCACAATGAGATTCTTATCTCCGGCAGCTTTATGGTAGAAAAAACTGGAGAACTAGGCTCAGAAAGCTAGCATAGCTCAATTAAAGTCTTGACTAGTTAGATTTGCCACAAGACGACTAGGGCCCTGATTGGCAAATAAGGGAATAAAAAGCTATCAGTTCAGTTCAGTTGCTCAGTCATGTCTGACTCTTTGTGACCCCATGAACTGCAGGATGCCAGGCATCCCTGTCCATCATCAGCTCCCAGAGCCCACCCAAACCCATGTCCATTGTGTCAGTGATGCCATCCAACCATCTCATTCTCTGTCATCCCCTTTTCCTCCTGCCTCCAATCTTTCCCAGCATCAGAGTCTTTTCAAATGAGTCAGCTCTCCGCATCAGGTGGCCAAATTATTGGAGTTTCAGCTTCAACATCAGTCTCTCCATTGAACACCCAGGACCAATCTCCTTTAGGATGGACTGGTTGGATCTCCTTGCAGTCCAAGGGACTTTCAAGAGTCTTCTCCAACATCACAGTTCAAAAGCATCAATTCTTTGGCACTCAGCTTTCTTTATAGTCCAACTCTCATACCCATACATGACTACTGGAAAAACCATAGCCTTGACTAGACTGACCTTTGTTGGCAAAGTAATATCTCTGATGGGGACAACTGCTGGTGCACTTAGAAAATTTGAATCCTCAGATTCCTCAGGATCCACCAAGCCTGCATAAATAGCTCACCACTTTTAGAGAAAAAAAAAAAAGTATTTCCTCTAAAAATAGGGTGTGGTTTAACAAGATTAAATTCAAAGCTGACTTCAAAATGTAAAATTTGGCTTTGATATAAATTTAATAGCTATGAAGGAAAGTAGAGTTTGATAAGAGGGAATGAGTAACATATTACTGATTCAAACATTTAGACAATGTAAAACAGAAAGTTTAAGTAGAATTTCTATAATTATGCTGAGAGATGTGTATAAGAGACAGATTCTTGACTTTCATTTTCCCCCTCACTCTTTTGAATATAGTTAAGGTAAAACTTTGCTTTTACTTTTCTTTCTCTTAAAAGCAGGTTTGATAGGTGATCCTGAGGGAATGAGATAATGAGGAAGGAGAAAATGTAGCTCAGAAAAAGAAAAACCATAGCCTTGACTAGACTGACCTTTGTTGGCAAAGTAATATCTCTGATGGGGACAACTGCTGGTGCACTTAGAAATTTTGAATCCTCAGATTCCTCAGGATCCACCAAGCCTGCATAAATAGCTCACCACTTTTAGAGAAAAAAAAAAAAGTATTTCCTCTAAAAATAGGGTGTGGTTTAACAAGATTAAATTCAAAGCTGACTTCAAAATGTAAAATTTGGCTTTGATATAAATTTAATAGCTATGAAGGAAAGTAGAGTTTGATAAGAGGGAATGAGTAACATATTACTGATTCAAACATTTAGAGCAATGTAAAACAGAAAGTTTAAGTAGAATTTCTGTAATTATGCTGAGATAATTTATTTGGTAAAAAAAAAAGTGAAGATGTTGCAAATCATAAAAATAATTTATTTTGAATTTCTCAAAGTGTTTGTGAGAAAAGTTTGCTTTGACAAATAAGTTCAGGCAAACACCTCTTATTTATTATGAAAGCAGACAACATATAGAAGAATTATAAAGAGAGGCAAAAATGTTTTACTTGAAGGAAAGATGCACACAATGCTTCCAAGCACATTTTTTTGAAATAATAATAATATATATTGATCATTTTGTAACTCTCAGTTTTCACTGGAAGGTATTTGGTCTTCACAGAAAAATAAGAAAAAATCAAGTGAGAAGTTATGTATCTATCTCATTGCTTGGCAAGATTAAAACAGGCACAGTACTATAAGATGGTTGGCCCCAAATCAGAATTTTTCAAGATTAAGATTGATGGCTGTTTTATATCTGGCTGAAATTTATTATCTTTAGAAATAATATGTATATCTTCTTGAATTATGGAAATGCAATATTATTCTGAATATGATACTTCATAGACAGATCTAAATTTGTTTGTTAATCATCAGCTAGATGTGGCAAATTGATTAAGAAGAAAAAAGTTTGTCTACTGACTAAAAAGTTGCTACATATAGAGAGCCAACAGACACCCTGTACCAAAGCACAGAAACCTAAAAAGCTAAGTTTTGAGTTTTGGGCAAGAGCTCTAATAGGCCACAAATGAATCTAAGTGACAGCCCAGAGAATTTCCACTTAATAGCAGCCCTGTGTACAGACAGGACACTCCATCAACACAGATACCCAAGTCCACACACACCAGCCTTCCTGGCCTCCAAGCCAGGACAGATGGGATCCGAAATAGACACGTAACACTAACTTGTCCATCATTCTCTCCCATGGGCTTGTATACACAATGAGCTGGAGGGATCATTTTTTTCTTTTTCTTCCTCAGGGATTTAAATTAAGGGCCAGAGAGAAAATCTGACCGCTATTTTCCATATTTCTTTGACAAACTAGAGCAAGATTTTCATCTGTGGAAACAGAATAATTCTTCAGAAGGGAAATGGGTGGATTTGAAAGTGTAGAGAGTGGAGTGAGTACAAAAATCGAGGGCAAAGGGAAAAAGGAAGGAAAAGGAGAGACACAAAGGCTGCCTGGGCTCAGGCAAATAATTTTATATGATGCTGAATAAAAAATAAGGGCTTGTAGAGTATCAGTTCAGTTCAGTTGCTCAGTTGTGTCCAACTCTTTGTGACCCCATGGACCCCACTGTAGAGTATATGGACATGACTTTGAGCAAATTCTGGAAATAGTGAAGGACAGGGAAGCCTGGCGTGCTGCAGTCCATGTGGTCACAAAGAACTGGACACGACCAAACAACAAGAGTATATAGGATCATGGAGGTGCTGGATGAGGAGTATCAGTTCTGCCCAGTAACCAATTATGGAATAGCTCAGAGCAGGAGAGTGTTGAGTGGGAGGCTTGATATCTAATTACAGCAGGGATGTGCAAGGGAGCTGAGATACCTATACAAAGACCATCCTGGGAGGTGATGAGCATCTGACCAGGAAAACCACTCTAGGCACCCTTACTGTTACCTTCATTATTTCACTTCTTCACTCATTCTTCCTGACTTTATCCCATTCTTCCACTGTTCTTGTTTA
Organism: Madoqua kirkii; assembly: GCA_006408675.1. NCBI lineage: Eukaryota > Metazoa > Chordata > Mammalia > Artiodactyla > Bovidae > Madoqua > Madoqua kirkii. Next base: position 5,290 of record SJYC01101385.1, read on the forward strand.
GTCATCTCAATTGTATCTGACTCTTTGTGACCCCATAGACTGCAGCACGCCAGACTTCCTTGTTCTTCACCATCTTCTAGAGTTTGTTCAAACTCATGTCCATCAAGTTGGTATGCCATCCAACTATCTTGATCCTCTGTCACCCCCTTCTCCTCCTACCTTCAGTCTTTCTCAGCATCAGGGTCTTTTCCAATGAGTCAGTCCTTTGCACCAGGTGGCCAAATTACTGGAGCTTCAGCTTTAGCATCAGTCTTTCCAATGAATATTCAGACTTGATTTCCCCTAGGATTGACTGGTTTGCTCTCCAAGGGACTCTCTATCTCCCTTTCTACCGGATGGACTTCTTACTACCATTACTTTGTGGTCATATTTTAAGCATTATGTTGTTGTTGCTTAGTCACTAACTCATGTCTGACTCTGTGACCCATGGACTGTAGCCCAGCAGGCTGCCCTGTCCATGAAATTTCCCAGGCAAGAATACTGGAGTGGTTTGCCATTAACTTCTCCAGAAGATCTTCCTGACTCAGGGATCTAACCCATATCTCTTGCATCTCCTGCATTAGTAGGTGGGTTCTTTACCACTAAGCACCTGGGAAGCTTTTAAGCAGTAGCCACTGTTGTAAAATTTCTTGAATGATGACTTCTCTGCCTGCCCCTGCCACTTCTGTCTTTCTCACCTTACTATCTGGATTTCCTGAAACAATTGTCTAGAAATACTTTTGGAGTATGAATCTATATAACTCTAAAGTGTTGGAGGTTGGCACTATTTTTTCAGACATAGAAGTTTCATCAATTTTCAACATTAGGCTGTAAAAAAGTCATTTCAGTTTTCCAAGACTGTTTTGGCTCCACTTGCATTTTCTCATCCAAAAACATACTTATCGACTTTGTTGCTTCATGTGTGATTAGAGAATGTTGAAAGTATAAGCATCTGCTTTTAATAAGTGTAAATTAATGCTAGTATTAGAGAAGCCCAACCATAAAGAAGATAATAAAATTAATAATAAAACAAAAAAAAAGAAAAGAAAGATATATCTTTTAGATAACTCTCTGTTTGGTATGTATGAGTGAGTCAGCATTAGGGAGCAATTCTTTTAATGATTCCTCTCATTTAAGTGAAATTCATTTAAGTGTGTCCACTGACTTTTTTTTTGGCTAAGATGAAAAGATAAAAATTCTGGAGGCCAGGTGAAAAATAAGAAGAAATTAAAAAAAAATTACTGATATTTTGATGTAGATAAACTGGAAATATGGAAATGATTTACCAGAGGTCTATCCACAACTTTGTAGCACTTCCAGATGAGCTCAGGAACAAGTTTTTACACTAATTTCATTTGTCTGCTCTGCAGACCCACTTCACTTTCTTAGTTACCATGCATGTGGATGAAGCTGATTTTCATGGTGAGGTCCTGAGAGGAGGAACTTGGGGGGTATTAAGGGAAAATCATTTGGCATTTTCAGTTCATCATCCTAGTTAGTAGACATGAGCTTGCCTTTCTCGATGAGCTCACCAGAGAACTATAATTATGGAACAAAAAAGTTGTAAATAGGTGCCTCAATAGTCTTAGAGCTCCAACTACTGTCATTTTGACACCCACCATGCCCCACTTCCTCCACATAACTCTGTATGTGCTCAGTTGCTCAGTCGTGTCTGACCCCATGGACCCTACCCCATAGACTGAACCCATGGACTGTAGCCACCAGGCTCCTCTGACCATGGGATTCTCCAGGCAAGAACACTGGAGTGTGTTACCATGCCCTCCTCCAGGAAATCTTCCCAACCCAGAGATCAAACTCGCATCCTCTATGTCTCCAGCATTGGATTCTTTACCACCGTGCCACCTGGGAAGCTCCTGTATAATTCTGGAGACTTTCAATTCTGTTGCCAAGTAGTTCTTGCCTCTGAAACTGTGCATGGGTCTTTGATTTCAGGAGTGGTGGTAGGTGGAGGGATGAGAGAGGGCAGAGATATTACCAAATCTGTACCCACAAGGCCACTACAAAGACTTGAAATTATGTCAACAAATTGTGTGAGGTTGCACAGGTTGATTTCATGTCCTTAAAGCTTTTTAAAACTTTTCATCTTTATTTCATATAATTTTGTCTGAGCACTTCTAGCTGTGCAGTTAATACTGAAGAAGCATTTCTTATCTGTGATTTTCCCATTTTGTCCAGCAATCCTTATCCTTCATCTCTGTCCAAACTCATCTCAAAATTACTTTTTTTTACAGAGTTATTCACAGTTAGCCTGGCTTGATGTTCTTGATAACTTTATTGCTGTAGGATTCAAAAATGAATTTTAAGCTATATTGAGCTCTGTATTAATTCTCTTACATGTTATCTCCCTGCGTGTATTTTGGTTATTGTTTTAATGCAGGTTCCTGTGTGTGTATAAATAGTTTCATCAAGAGCCCCTGAGGTTAAGGACTATGGCAGAGATTTATTATATCTTCCTGTGTCTCTATACTGTCCTTTTCTCAATAAAGAAACATTGCTGGCTGACAGCCCAGGATCAGAACACAGCAGCCTCTTCGTGAAAATGTGTTTTAATAGGATACATGAGTAAATGTGCTTTAGAGAGCTGGGGGATGTACTGGGGATTCCCCCTAGATCATTCTTTCAGTCCTGATCTCGTTCCTTCTGAATCCACACTAAGTTGCTTGTCTATTGCGTCAGCTGCCAGCCATCAAGGACATCCTGGAAATTCCAAACTCTGGTCATTTGGCCTTTCTTTCCTTTGTTTTAGAGCTTACACACTGCCAACGATTTCCACAAATGTGACAGTTTGTGAGTGTTAATACTACTCAGGTTAAAATGCCTGCCTGTGGTCTTGCACTGAATCCTCACTGATTTCCTGCAGAGTCCAACAACTGGGCCGTGAAAAGTTCTCCAACGTGTGCAGATGTTGAATGACTCTCACTTACTCCCTGCAGCACTCAAATGACCCATCACAGCAAATCAGAGGATCAAATGTCAAAACAGACACTGAAAATTCCAGGAAAATTCAAAAGACCAAAACCTTTCTGACTTGTGTTCCCTTAACTGAATCCTGGAAGAGACAGCATGATTAACCTGGGCCACCACTGAAATGCCAGTGAGCAGGAACTTGAAAATCCTCAGGCGAGCCTTTCTGAAAAATGGCCAAATGGAAATCCTGGGAGGGACTGTGAACACGAATAGATACATCTTGGTAATCTGTTATTATGCACCAGGCATTGTACTGGGCACTTAAGAGAATTGTCTAATTTTGTTTAATCAAATCTCCCTGCATGTGAAATTAGTTTTTTCTGTTTCCTGTCTGGGCTGTGTCTTTTCCTATGTGAGTAACCAGAGCAGTTGTTGAGAAGAAATATATTCGGATCTTCAGAAGTTTCTATTTTACTACATGTAGGCCCTTGAATACAATTGAGAATGAGAGGTCTGCGACCTAAAACAGCCTGCAAGATAAAATTAATGACCAACAATTATTTAATCAGAAAGATACCAGACATTATAACTCACATCATAACAATATATCTTTGAGTGAGACTCACATCATAAATATATAGCTTTCATATATGATTTATTTCTTAAAATTATCTTTATTTAAATAAGGACAAATTTGTAAAGAATGTGAAGCAAAAATAAGATATTGAAAAACATTTCAACGCAGAGACAGCAACATCTAACAATATCTAGGCAGCTCTTGCTACATAATATCCATTTTAAAGTTGGCAAGTTTAAAATAAGAATCATTTAAATTCATTCATATGCCTACAAGCCAGCTTGGGATAAATGATCTAGGCTGGACTGGGCTGAGTTTGATTCCAAACTGAGGATGATAAGTTGGATGGATGGTGCTCCTCCACATGTTTCTCATTCCCTTGGAGCAGTGGGAAATTTAGGGCACAATCTTCTTATTGCATGGACAGAGGTGCAAGAGAGCATGTGGATTTCAGGCAAGCACATTTCAAGTCTTTGTTTGCATCACTTCTTCTAATGACCCATAGGTCAATGTTAATCATATGGCCAATTCTAAAATCAATGTGACAGTGAAATAAATATACTATTCCATAGTGGCAAGGGGTCTTTCCACTTGCTTGCCAATGCAGGAGAAATAATAGATGTGGGTTTGATCCCTGAGACAAGAAGATTTCCTGGAGGTGGTGGTTTAGTTGCTAAGTCATGTCCGACTCTTGTGACCCCATGGACTGTAGCCCGCCAGGCTCCTGTGTCCATGGGATTTTCCAGGTAAGAATACTGGAGTGGATTGCCATTTCCTTCTCCAGGGGATCTTCCTGACCCAGGAGTCGAATCCAGGTCTTCTGCGTTGCAGGCAGATTCTTTACCGACTGAGCTATGAGGAAAGCCCTGGAGGAGGGCATGGCAACCCACTCCAGCATTCTTGCCTGGAGAATCCCTTGGACAGAGGAGCCTGGTGGGCTGCAGTTCATAGGGTCACAAAGAGTTGGACTTGACTAGAGTGACTGAGCACACACATAGTGGGAAGCAATGAGGAAGCAAAGATTTCCTCAATAGTAATTCAAGGTATTTCTTTTTGTAAGTGTTTCATGATTTTACAGATAATACAAATATTCTAGTGCAAACTTCTTTTTTCAATGTGATAACTTAGCTAAAGGCTCCAAACCTTTCCATGCAGTACAGAAATGACCTCATAGCTTTTTGACTACATTCTACTTACATTTCCAAGCTTCCTTAGCATCATCTCCTCAAGGAAAATAGGGCTAATTGCCTCTCTCCATCTTTAATGTAGCTTTTAGCATATTATTTTCAAATTTTCTAATCACATATTTCTATTATAGCTGACAGAAATCTTCTCCAGGACGAGTTTCAGGTCTTAATTCTAGATACTTTGTATCTGGTGAGTTGAAATGAAAGCACGTAGCCTATGTATGTCTTTTCCTTGTCTTGTTATTGATCACCATTTCTCAAGAGGTTTAAGGGAACATCTATACAGTATTTCAATTGATAATGAAAACCATACCTCCCATCTGCTTAGGGCTTTAGATTTTATAAACTGTGTCTGTAGTCACCTAATTTGAGACTAGAAACTGCTGTCTGTCTTTACTTCTCATATTTTTACTCATTTCTATCATGATCTTCTATTCAGTTCAGTTCAGTCGCTCAGTTATGTGCGTCTCTTTGTGACCCCATGAATCGCAGCATGCCAGGCCTCTTTGTCCATCACCAGCTCCAGGAGTTTACTCAGACTCACGTCCATCGAATCAGTGATGCCATCCAGCCATCTTATCCTCTGTCATCTCCTTCTTCTCCTGCCCCCAATCCCTCCCAGCATCAGAGTCTTTTCCAATGAGTCAACTCTTTGCATGAGGTGGCTAAAGTACTGGAGTTTTAGCTTCAACATTAGTCCCACCAATGAACACCTAGGACTAATCTCCTTTAGAATGGATTGGTTGGAACTCCTTGGAGTCCAAGGGGCTAACAAGAGTCTTCTTCAACACCACAGTTCAAAAGCATCAATTCTTCGGTGCTCAGCTTTCTTCACAGTCGAGCTCTCACATCTATACATGACCACTGGAAAAACCACAGCCTTGACTAGATGGATCTTTGTTGGCAAAGTAATGTCTCTGCTTTTGAATATGTTGTCTAGGTTGGTCATAACTTTACTTCCGAGGAGTAAGCATCTTTTAATTTCATGGCTGCAGTCACCATCTGCAGTGATTTTGGAGCCCAGAAAAATAAAGTCTGACACTGTTTCCACTGTTTCTCCATTTATTTCGCATGAAGTGATGGGAAGAAATGTCATGATCTTAGTTTTCTGAGTGTTGAACTGTAAGCCAACTTTTTCACTCTCCTCTTTTACTTTCATCAAGAGGCTTTTTAGTTCCTCTTCACTTTCTGCCATAACGGTGGTGTCATCTGCATATCTGAGGTTACTGATATTTCTCCTGGCAATCTTGATTCCAGCTTGTGCTTCCTCCAGCCTCGCGTTTCTCATGATGTACTCTGCAGAGAAGTGAAATAAACAGGGTGACAGTATACAGCCTTGATGTACTCCTTTTCCTATTTGGAACCAGTCTGTTGTTCCATGTCCAATTCTAACAGTTTCTTAAGAGGCAGGTCAGGTGGTCTGGTACTCCCATCTCTTTCAGAATTTTCCACAGTTTATTGTGATCCACACAGTGAAAGGTTTTGGCATAGTCAATAAAGCAGAAATAGATGTTTTTCTGGAACTCTTTTGCTTTTTCCATGATCCAGTGGATGCTGACAATTTGATTTCTGGTTTCTCTGCCTTTTCTAAAACCAGCTTGAACATCTGGAAGTTCACAGTTCACATACTGCTGAAGCCTGGCTTGAAGAATTTTGAGCATTATTTTACTAGCATGTGAGATGAGTGCAATTTGTGGTAGTTTGAGCATTCTTTGGCATTGCCTTTCTTTGGAATTGGAATGAAAACTGACCTTTTCCAGTCCTGTGGCCACTGCTGACTTTTCCAAATTTTCTGGCCTATTGAGTGTAGCACTTTCACAGAATCATCTTGCAGGATTTGAAATAGCTGAACTGGAATTCCATCACCTCCACTAGATTTGTTCATAGTGATGCTTCCTAAGGCCCACTTGACTTCACATTCCAGGATGTCTGGCTCTAGGCGAGTGATCACACCATCGTGATTATTTGGGTCATGAAACTCTTTTTTGTACAGTTCTTCTATATATTTTTGCCACCTCTTCTTAATATCTTCTGCTTCTGTTAGGTCCATACCATTTCTGTTTATCTGTCAGCTGTACCTCTCTTTTATTTTTCTGACTTTCATTCTATTTTGATCCCAAGGAGCTCATCTGTGAGTGATTTTTAATTCAGTTCGGTTCAGTTCAGTCACTCAGTCATGTCTGACTCTTTGTGACCCCATGGTCTGCGGCACGCCAGGCCTCCCTGTCCATCAACAGCTCTTGGAGTTTACTCAAACTCATATTCATTGAGTCAGTGATGCCATCCAATCATCTCATCCACTGTCATCTCCTTCTCCTCCTCCCTTCAATTTTTCCCAGGATCAGGGTCTTTTCAAAAGAGTCAGCTCTTCGTATCTGATGGCCAAAGTATTCGAGTTTCAGCTTCAACATCAGTCCTTCCAATGAACATTCAGAACTGTGTTTTTTTTTTTTCACAATTTTTAGAAAAGACATAGTGTTGCAATAATTTGACTTGTTACATTTTAAGAAAGGGGTATGAAACTCCATGTTATTTGCTGAAACATTTCCTTTTGCCTGAAATGCTGTGTCATTCTGAGAAATTTGACAATACTTCTTTTAAAATTTCAGACAGATTCAAATGACTTCTCCTTTCCCCACCTAAGTAATCTCTCCCCTTTTAGTGCTAACTACTATTCAGAATACTTTACATTTCATTCAACTAAATCATCTGTTTTTCTCCTTCCCTTGTAGACCATGCTTTCCGCCTAAAGGTAATGTCCTAGTTTTGTGCAGCCAGCACTTATTAATTTATTGTTGAATAAATAGCTGAAGGCTGAAGTTTCAAGGGGATTGCTAAGAGGTAAAGAGGGAGGAAAACTGATGAAATCCAACTAATACCCATAGTGAATTTGTATGCCACAGCCATCATTGTTAGGAGCCTGGAAAATACAAAGAACTGGAATGAAGGCATCGGTTTTCCTCCTGAAGTGTTCACCTGCTGACTGCAGCATTCTAGAAAAATAGGTAAAAAAAAAAAAATCAATTTTGAGGTAATGTGTTGAGGGTAGGAGTGGAGAACAATGCTCATTTCAGTCACTATAGCTGATTGAGAATGTGATCAGTGCTCAGGGCAGAAAATCACTTCAAATTACCTGAAAACTTATTATAATCCAAGCCCCAAACAAGGCTGAGTTTAATGCAATAGAAAGTATCTTTTAAATAGATTCGCTCTGTGTCTCTTATATATTGTCTCACAGAGGTATAGAATGGACTGTTGGCTTCAGAGGGAGAGGGAGAGGGTGGGAAGATCTGGGAGAAGGACAACGAAACATGTATACAATCATATGGGAGATGAAGCACCAGTCTATGTTCAATACAGGATACAGGATGCTTGGGGCCGGTGTATGGGATGAACCGGGGGGATGGGCAGGGAAGGGAGGTGGGAGGGGGCTTTAACATGGGGAGATCGTCCACACCTGTGGCTGAATCATGTCAATGTATGGCAGAACCAATGCAGTGCTGTGAAATGGAATAAGCATTAAACAAAAAATAAAAATTAAAAAAAAAATAGATTCGCTCATCTCTCTATCTGCCTCGATCTAATTTACAATTTGCAATTATAAGCATTTTATTAATCAGTTAACAAGGCATGTTTACAAGGCACATTATCATAGGCTACAACAGTAAGCTGTCTTATGTTAAAGCCAGTCTTGATATCTGAGCAAGGAAAGGCTAAGGCTGTGGATTCCAGTGCTTGGTTTTATATTAAACAATTGGACTGGGAATTAGATTTAAGACGTAAATCAACCATTATGTAAATAAATGCTTTATTATTAATAATTTAAAGAAGTGAATTGTTGATTGAGTCTAGATGATATATGATAGATGCAACATGAATATCAACATTTTAAAAGATACAGGCAATAGAAGAACATGATTCAATAATTAATTTTTCATGCTAATATGTTGGTTTCCTGTCTTTGTCATCTTTGATAAATGTGATCATAATTTCTTGCTATTTGTAAGGGAAAAGCTTTAAAACAAGCTAAAGGGAAATGATATAATTTTTAAGCTCTTAGAAGCATTTACTGTCAAGTATTCTATATGTTTAAGTTACTGAATAAGCATTTTGGAAATGATAATAATGTAATTCTAGTTTCCTGCACCTGTGAATTTAAAGTCCAAATATATGACCAAAGGTGAGTAATTATTTCAAAGCAAATGGATGCTCCTTCAGTGTAATTCCAAATAAACTTCTTTTCTTGGTCTGAAAGTCTGCTGATACAGTAATAATTTAGAATCTCTGTGTTAGTATGGGAGTTTCCTCTTAAACAAGTTCTCATTCATTGAATTGAGTAAAAGTCAAATTTTAGTCTTTTGAATGGTTTTCTATTGTTAAATTTTTCACCTTTTTCTGTCTTTCTGAGCCAAAATACAGTTTTCAGACACTCTTTACCTAATCTGACATTGACCATCTCATTAAATGTGGAAAATATTATCACAAGCTTAATCAATGTCTACTGAAACTTAGAAGCATTTACTGTCAAGTATTCTATATGTTTAAGTACTGAATAAGCATTTTGGAAATGATAATAATGTAATTCTAGTTTCCTGCACCTGTGAATTTAAAGTCCAAATATATGACCAAAGGTGAGTAATTATTTCAAAGCAAATGGATGCTCCTTCAGTGTAATTCCAAATAAACTTCTTTTCTTGGTCTGAAAGTCTGCTGATACAGTAATAATTTAGAATCTCTGTGTTAGTATGGGAGTTTCCTCTTAAACAAGTTCTCATTCATTGAATTGAGTAAAAGTCAAATTTTAGTCTTTTGAATGGTTTTCTATTGTTAAATTTTTCACCTTTTTCTGTCTTTCTGAGCCAAAATACAGTTTTCAGACACTCTTTACCTAATCTGACATTGACCATCTCATTAAATGTGGAAAATATTATCACAAGCTTAATCAATGTCTACTGAAACTCCCATGCCCTAACGTCTAATCCAGAACTTCCTGATTCAATAACAAATCTTACCTGGTAATTATAACCCTACTAGCATTTTCAAGGGAGCCAGAAATATGTAAATCTGATTTTATATTTTCTATCTAGCAGCACTGCATATGATTAGGCTCTAGTGCCTGAAGTTTTAGCAAAAATATTGATTAGCTTTCAAATAATGCTACAGCTAGTAAAATGCTGAATTTTGCTGCAGGTAAAATGTGTCCTGTCAAATAATAAACAGCCAATTCACCTGTGTATTTGAGAAAAGAATTCACATTTGGCTGGTCATAAACCAACATAGATATTAACATTGATCTGAGTGTTTCTTACTTGTTTTGAACACTTATCACACACATTTTCAGAAATGTCTTGACATTGAACATTAATTCACATTAACATTACTTTTCCTTCAATTAAAAGCTATCCTAAAGACAATTATTATGTTCCTGCTGTTCAGTTTCCCACCTATGATGCAAAAGGGCCAAGTTTTAAAACCATATTGAACATATTTTCAAGTTCAGCTGGTACATACTGAAGAATGTTATGACACTATCTCAGCCCACAGCTTTAGGGGCAGGTCACAGAGGTAGAAAGACCCTTGCTAGAGCCTGGGTTCAGGTGATGAAGTGACTTGGGATCACAGGGGACTCATTTTGTCGCCTGGATTTCAGCCAGTACAAAGTGAAGGCTCTCCACGAGACTATCTCCAGGATCATTTCCAGTTCCAGGGAGAAACATTCAAAACCCAGAAGTTCTAATTTTCAAGGCACTCAACTCTGCCTCACTTTTAAAAATTATTATTTTTTTTAACTTTTAATTTTGTGTTGGAATATAGCTGATAAAGCATGTTGTAGTGGTTTCAGGGGGACAGCAAAGGGACTCGGCCATACATATACATGCATCCACTCTCCCCCAAACTCCCTTCCCATCCAGGCTGCCAAGTAACATTGTGCAGAGTTCCCTGGGCTATACCATAGGACCTTGTTGGTTATCCATTTAAATAAAGCATTGTGTACATGTTGACTCTAAACTCCCTAACTATCCCTTCCCCTTGTCTTTACCTCCTTCTGCCTCACTTTTTCTATTAAATTATTTGATATGTTTTAGGAATTGCCTTTTGATTCATGATTCCCAGTCTTAAGCCTCCATTGACTTGATTATAACAGCCTACTTCTTTGTGGCCTTTTCTTTCTAACTTGAGCAAAACATAAGCAGATTCTATGTGTTATATAAGGGAATAAATATACGGACAAACTAAACCCCTAACATCTAGTACTCATAATTAAGACCTCCTCTCAGAAAGGCAAAGCTGTGTTTGAGGCTCTATTTTGGTAATCCATAAATGTGGAGAGTGATGTGTAGGGGTGAAATTTACAGATAACTACAAAATTAATTCACATACTACAACCAAGTTAGAACCTTTATTTTTCCAAAGCTTTTGGATAAAGGCTTGAATTGCTATGATTTTACCTCTAGAGAATAGAACAATTTCTTAATATTATAAGCTGTTTCATTAAATAGCACTTAATACCACCAATAAACTATATTGCAAATGGCTAAGCAAAGAATATAGATTTAGGACAGTTTATGATCTGTCATTATCAGTTACAAAGAAGGAAGCAATTTCTTTGTGCATAATTGCATTTAAATTTTATGCCATAACATTTGAAATGAGAATGGTTAGTCATTTAAAGAGGCATTTTAAGGATTAATTTAATGACACATACTTGGACTATTTAAAGAGTCCTAAAAATAACAAAAGGGAGTTCTATTTGGAAAAACCCCTCACTTCTTTGCATCCCATATCAGAATCTAATACTATAGCTTTCTGCTATATGAATAGATTTGTGTGGGTGGCTAGGAGGAGAGAAGAGACTGGCATTCACCCAGAGACCTTTCCATTTTTAAAAAATTGAAAATCCTCTGTCACCAGAAATTAATTTTAATTTAAATCATTTGATATCAAATATCTAAAAATAATAAATTGAAAAGGGAGGAAAAAAAGACAAAATGAGAGTAAGAAAAAGTGTCAAAGAGGTGGAAAATCCCTTGTAATACAATCAAACTGAAATTATGAAGCTCTCAATATGGTACATTAGTAATTTAGGTTGTTACTCATGTACCAGTCAAGCTTCAAATTATAACATGCACTCAGGCAGCAATTGGCCCCAGGGTTACAGAACCAGATCTTTCCCCCTTGATTCTGATCTGATTTTCTGAGAGACCTGGAGAAAACCTCAAGGAAATTTCTCAGAGAAACAGTTGGTGGGGTTGGTAAGATGAGGAGTAAAAGGGAAGGATGGGTGGTGATGGAAGGTTGGGGATGAGGGAGAATATGTGGAGTGCAGAGAAAACCCGAAAGGAGGGTGAGAACAGCTGAGAAGCAGGGCGTAACTGGAACGAAGGGAAAGCCATCCACATGCTTTTGGATTCTTGACATCTATACATTCCAAAAAAAGATTTAGAAAAGAAAGTGACAGAGGGAGAGTGGAAGCTCAGCAATTTCCCCCTAGAAGCTATTTATCGTCTTGCTGCTCAGTCAGTCAGTTGTGTCCAGCTCTGCGACCCCATGGAGCACGCCAGGCCTCCCTGTCCTCCATCATCTCCCACAGCTTTCTCAAACTCACATCCATGAGATGTGATCCCATCCAACCATCTTGCCCTCTGTCATCCCCTTCTCCCGCCTTCAATCTTACCCAGCATCAGGGTCTTTTACCATCTTGGAAATTAGGAAATTCAACTTAGTTGAAGGCACCATTATTATTTTTCTGGAAATGTGAGCCCCTACTATAACTTGTTTATGGCCTATAAATGCTATTTTTACTATCACGGCTTTTGACTACTTCCATTTAGGCAAAATTTCATTGTTAAGACACTGTAAAACACAGGCGTAAGAGATTTTGTGAGATTTTGCTGGTTTGGTTCCAGACCATGGCAATAAAGTGACTATCACAGTAAACAGAGTCACACAAATTGCTAGGTTTCTCAGTGCCTATAAAAGTTGTGTGTACATTTTTCTGTAGCCTATTAAGCTTGCAATAGCATTATGTCTAAAAACATAAGGTATATACCATAATCAAAAATACTTTTTGCTAAAAACGGCTATCAGCTGAGCCTTCAGCATGTCATAATATGTTTGCTGGTGGAGGGTCCTGCCTGGGTATTGATGGATGTTGATGAGGGTGATGTTGCCGAAGACTGAAGTGGCAGTGGGGATTTCTTAAAATCAGACAGCAATGAAGCTTGCCTCATTGATTGGCTCTCCTTTTTAGGAATTATTTCTGTGTAGCAGGAAAGGCTGTTTGATAGCATTTTATCCATAGTAGAACTGCTTTCAAAATTAGAGTTGCACTCTTAAACCCTGTTTCTGTTTTGTCAACTAAGTGTGTGCATACTAAGTCACTTCAGTCACATATGACTCCTTGCCCATGGACTTTAGCCTGCCGGTCTCCTCTGTCCTTGGGATTCTCCAGGCAAGAATACTGAAGTGGATTGCCATGCTCTCTTCCAGGGGATCTTCCTGACCCAAGGATTGAACCAGCATCTCCGGGATCTCCCTCTTTGGCAGGTGGATTCTTTACCACTAGCACCACCTTGGAAGCCCACCAACTAAGTTTGTGTATGCTCAATCCTTTGCTGTCATTTTAACAATCTTACACCCTCTTCACCAGGAGTAGTTTTTATTCTCAAGAAACTGACATGTAATGACCCTTAAAAAAAAAACAGCAAACTTAACTGGCATTTATTTGTTGGTAAATATTAGGTTTTATTCTTATAATATTTAACTCTAAAAAGATGGGTGAGATAAATTGTATTTGAAAAGGCACGGCCATTCCCATCAATCATGTTTTGAAAAAATATCATTTCTCTTAATTTCTTTCTTCCCATACCTTCTCACTCCGTACCTCCAGAAGATATATACTCTGAAAACTTTCAATGGTTATATATATAAAGCATAATTATTGTCCAAAATTCAGAGATTTATTTTTAAAAATGCACCCATTCTCTCACTGCCCAGAGGTATATAGTGGAGGCATTTTTGGTGTATTTTGTTTCAGTAATGTGTCTATGTATTTCATGACCACATAGGTGTATCCTTTTGTATATATAGATTTATATCAGGGCTTATTTCTTGTCTTTGCATTATGATCATGCACATGGAGAGGTGAATTTCCACAGGTTAACAGGCATCTTCTGGGCAAAGAGCCCATCACACTCAGTAAGTCAGTGGGAGGGGGATGTAGGCAGATTGAGGAATTAATGTTAAATGCAGAAACCACAGATAATTGAGTGATGCTGGTAATAAGCAGGGTTGAAGTCACTAATCTAGACTAGGGTTTGTAGACTGATGGTTTTCCAGCCACATCTGGCCTTCACATGCTTTGGTTCAGTTCACTGCATTTTTTTTAGTCGAGTTACTGGCCAACATTTCTAAATTGATGAATTTCACATATGAAACCTGACGTGACATTTTGGAAAAGCCAGAAGAATTGGCAATGAATGACCACATTGCTACATGGCAAATATTGGCTGGAGTCAATAGTGGATAATTAGTGAGATGGAGGGTGCTCTTGTCTCCTGGGCAACTTGGCTTCTTCAGGTCTTTGACTGGGCAAAACTAGGGGCCAGTCTACATGCAGTTTTTAAAATAATTATTTATTCATTGTTGTTGTTGTTTTTGTTTTTGTTTTTTTTTTGCAAGAGTGTTAATGTCTCCTAGAGACTTACTAGATAAGACAGAGCAGGAATCTTTTTTTTTTTTCTATGTGGCCATCACATCTTACTGATTTGCATTAGAGATTCTCAGTTCATACCTGAAAACTGGCCACATACTCTGATGGACAGGAAATTTTAGTCTAAAATATCATAGCCTAGGATATGATAAACTGAAAATATATTTGACAACATCAATTTCCAAATGGATGACTTAGCAGCAATAAGAAATTAGAGCTTCCATGTAGTTTCCATATTTATTAACTGAACTAAGAAGCTTCATTGAAAATGATTTTCATTTCAACAAAAACTCTAGTGTTTTATATGCAACCTGCCAGAAGAATAGATCTTCTTTTCATGCTGGGCATCTATGGATGGTGGGGGTAAAGAGTAAAGCAGAAGGGCTATTAAAAATAGTAATTTGTAAGCAGTAGAGCAGTGGTGACCTTTCTATCAAATGTTAACATCTAGTCCTTCTGAGATGAAGATCATATTCCCAAGCAAATAAAGGTATTCATTCAGAGTGAACTATGGAGTTTCTGTACTGCTTTATAACATCCAGACAAAGGAGGAATACAGGATATAAGACCAAAGAATACCCCATGGAGCCTTAGACATTACAAGCAATCTCATAGGAGTAATGGTTTTTAAAATCCACATATGGATAATGATTTGGAATAGCTGAAAACTTTCTCATGTCTAACAGCCCTCTTGACTCCTTCTAAAGTTTCATGCCTTCATGGTGGGGGAAGAGTGAACTGAGGGAGAAAGGGATTTTCTTTATATTCAAATCATTCATTTTGAATGCATACAATATGTTTTTCATTTCACATTTTGTGAAATCTACTTTTCTTTTTTTCAGCAGCCTTATTCTTGTAAGGAGAAACATAAAGGGGCTTTCTTTGGGACCACTGACCTTGACTTATTAGTTATCTAGGTCTCTGCTGAGTACTCTTTGTTTTTACTCTTACCAGATGCAGAATTAGAATTTAATGGGAACAGAAAGATAAGGACTGAGAAGACAGGAGACAAGAGAGGAGAGAGCAAAATTTAGGTGTGGAAGGAGGCTAAGACGCCATGTCTGAGAAAGCATGGGACTTAAGGAGTTTTTTATTTATTTTCATGTTGATAAGAACATATAAATATAAGGACAGCAATGCTGTACTCTTGCCTGGAAAATTCCATGGACAGAGGAACTTGGTAGGCTGCAGTCCACAGAGTTGCAGAGTCAGACATGACTTGAGCACACACACACATGTGGAGGGACTGAGAAACATATACCTTGCTCAAGGTTAATTCCTTTGGATTCTGCTTAGAGTTATTTTTTTTTTCTTTGCTTATATTCATGACAATCATGGTATGTATTCAAGGTCCGGTGAATCAAATCTTTCAAGTTCTACAGGACAGACTTTGTTCTTTCTGTATCATCTGAAGTGATCACAGCTACA
Organism: Madoqua kirkii; assembly: GCA_006408675.1. Taxonomy (NCBI): domain Eukaryota; kingdom Metazoa; phylum Chordata; class Mammalia; order Artiodactyla; family Bovidae; genus Madoqua; species Madoqua kirkii. Next base: position 21,101 of record SJYC01101385.1, read on the forward strand.
GTGAAGATTTTATGCTAGCATTTTTTTTTTCTGAGCCTATGTGTTTATTTTGAAATTTTTATTGGCGTATAGTTGCTTTAGAATGTTGTATTTCTACTGTACAGCAATTTCTTTGAGCATGGCCTGGAAGTATGAACTTTTGACAAACTCTAGGTGTTTGTTATGCATTTGAGAACCATTAACCAAGTGGAAATTGAAAGCAAGATCTTAAAGACATATTTAAAATAGAGAAAATAATAAATGTTTAAGCATGAGTCTTTTAATTGTGTTGACAATACTGAACATAATACAATTATGTATTTGTCTGTAATTTGAAGTGTATCTTTTTCATTACCTTCTCTGTGTGTTTTCTTTCAAGCACAAATCTTGCCTGCTAATGCTTTCAATTCCACCAAAGTCCAAATAACAGTCTGTCAGTGACTTGAATTAGATTTAATTCATCATCCAATGTTTCTATGTATTTTTAAAAATTTATTTATTTTTAATTGAAGGATAATTATAATCTTACTTTGGTTTGTGCCATATATCAACATGATATATGTATTTTTAAAAGGAAAAAAAAGTCTTTGCACTTTTATATCCATATTTTGATTCATGTAAGACAAACTCCTCTCTGCCTTGGTAATCTCTTTAGTGTCACTCAAAATACATCAGTCAAGGACTGCCATGGGAGAGGAGACTCAGCTCTGTATACTTTATTTCTTAATCAATCACAGGCTACTTTGCAACACTGCTGGATAGATACACTCATTTAAACTAGTGCAAATTATATGGTATTGCTTTAATTTTCTTTCCTTTCAAAGATGAAACATCTCAGAAATAACTCGCTGACTCCTTTCGCTGGACTCGGTGTTTTGTTATGTTCTTACCTCATCCTGCCAGTGAAGAGACTTCCATCCCACTCTTTGCTGTAGCACTCAGACTTCCCATCTGTTCCCGGTGTTGAGATGCTTTCATTTCATCCTTGGTTTGCGCGGCCCTGGCTCTGTTGATGATAAACCAACACAAATCTCTTTAAGTACCTGCAACAACACTTGTACATGAATAATAGCTCAGGTTCACTCAGTGTTAAATTAAAAATTGCCCAGTGATGGGTGCTTAAGAGGTTTTGAAATCTAATAAATGCTGAGAAATATGGTGTTTTTTAATGCTTTAACTACTGCACGCTGCTGCGCACAGTTGCCATGTGGCTCACTAGTAGGTTCTGAACCCACCTGCCACTTGGTAGTCAGAGGAAAGGTTTCAGAAAAAACAGGTACTTGTGTGCATGCAATTCAATTATTGCTTGGGGAGATCAGAGTAATTTATATTCATATGTGGTACAATCTAATTGCCTAGAAAGCAATAGTATCTTCTTGAAAATATTCAAAGAAAGGCATAAAATAAAAAGCTCAGGGAAGTCTCAATGAATAGCTTGATGGGAAAGAAAAATAAGAGTCTGAACTAAAACTTTATAACCTGTATAAATGTTTATATATTCCTTTTAATATGATTTGGGTATATATTATTCCATTTCATTCTTTGGTTTCTCAAATGCTGGTTAAAGTTCATTTTTTGATTCATCAATAGTTTTTTATCTATAATATAAAATGCACTGTTCTAGAGACAAGAGAATTCTCTGGAAAGAGATCAGGATTCATTTTTCTCAACATCTTCTCCAGCATTCATCATTTTAAGATTTTTTGAGGATGATGATTCTGACTGGTGTGAGGTGGTACTTCACTGTAGTTTTGATTTGGATTTCTCTAATAATTAAAGATGTCAAGCATCTTTTCATGTGTCTCTTGGCCAATTGTATGTCCTCTTTGGAGAAATGTCTCTTGAGGTCTCCTGCCAACTTTTTGATTGGGTTGTTGTTGTTGTTCTTTTTTCATATTGAGATCCATGAAAGGGTTTCAAAGGCACTTTAAAGACATCTTTAAAGATCCATCTAAATTATTATTAGGTAGTTCTTAGGCAATAATATAGGAGTCACTATAGGGTTTTTGAGTTTATGTAGCATTATCACTGCTGTTTTAGAAGGACAGATCTAGCCCTCCTCCCGCCCAGCTCCCGCCGGCCGCAGGCTCCAGCGCCCCGTGCGCTCTGTCTCCAGCTGCCAGGGAGCCCAGTTCGCAGCTCCGCGATCTGCCCCATCTGTCCCCTCGGGTCGCCACCAGCTGTCGCCGCCACGCCATGACCACCCTGCAAATAGTGCTGCAGGGCCCAGGACCCTGGGGCTTCCACCTCGTGAGGGTCAAGGACTTCGAGCAGCCTTTCGCCCTTTCCCGGGTCACTCCCGGAAGCAAGGCTGCTATAGGTAATTTATGGGTTGGAGATGTAATCACAGCCATCGATGAGGAAAATACCAGCAATATGACACACTTGGAAGCTCAGAACAAAATCCAAGGCTGCGCAGGCAACATGAGTCTCACAGTAGCCAGACCTGAACAGAAGATCTGGTCTCCTCTGGTGACAGAGGAAGGGAAACGCCACCCATACAAGATGAACTTGGCCTCTCAACCCCGAGGCCCTGCACATAGGAAGCGCCCACTACCGGAGTGCCGAGCCCTTTACTGCCTCCCCCGCCTCCAGCTCTGCCCCCAGGGTCATCACAGACCGGTACAACAACCCAGTTGGCCTCTGCTCCTCTGAAGATATCTCCAGCTTCGACAACGCCTTGGAGTCAAAGACAGCAGCCAGTGGGCAGGAGACACGGCAGAGCCGTAGACCATTCTCAGCTCCCAAGCGGACTTGCCGTCGACAAAGAATCTGAAGTTTACAAGATGCTTCAGGAGAAACAGGAGTTAAATGAGCCTCCGACACAGGCCACTTCGTTCCTGCTTCTGCAGGAAAGCCTGGAGTCAGGAGAAAGGGGATCCCAACAAGCCCTCAGGATTCGGAAGTGTTATGGCCGGGTCACCAAAGTGCTGCCCCAATTGGAAATGCCCAGAAGCTGCCCATGTGTGAGAAATGTGGCGGTGGCATGGTCGGCGTGTTCGTGAGGCCGACGTCACCGCCACCCCGAGTGTTACGTGTGCACAGACTGTGGCACCAACCTGAAACAGAAGGGCCATTTCTTCGTTAAGAATCAGCTCTACTGTGAAAAGCATGCTTGGGAACGGGTCACTCCACCCGAGGGCTATGACGTAATCCTGGTGTTCCGCAGGTGAGCGGGCAGCTCCCCGCTCAGCGCTGCTCTCCGTGCAAGCCCTGCTGCATTTTGTCCTGTGAAAGCTCTGGCCTCTCTCTTCTTCCAGGTTCTTGCTTGCTTTGGTTTTGTCGCTGCTCATTCAGCATCACGTCCCCCTTTGCTAATGACTCCCACTGGCTGTGTGATGCCTGCTTTTGTAATTAATGGAAAATGGCCTAGTTCAGGGTCCCTTTGGCAGCGTCTCTGTGTCTTCTCTTTCCCTTCATTCATCTCTGCTGCAAATGGACATCAGCCAAATTCAAATCAAACTGAATTAAATATCTCTGACGATTATTTCATTTTTACTCAATAAGTTATTAGACTTAAAGGTAAAAAAAAAAAGAAAGAAAGATCTAGCAGTAAATGTATAAGAGAGTACGGGAGAGTTTGCTAGCATCCTATAGTAATAGTTTAGGTAAGAAATCTCCATTAGAGTAGATATGGAGAGTAGGAAAAAGTGTTATAGAAGAATTCATTTGGAACATATTTGCTTTTTTTTGGCTTTATTTACTTTAAAAATTTTAATTCAATTTTTTTAATTGATGGAAAATTGTTTTACAATTTTGTGTTGGTTTCTGCTGTAAGCTAACACAATCAGTAATAATCCATTCCTCTCTTCCCTCCCCTTCCCCGTCCCTCTTCTCAAGGTTATCACAGAGCATTAGTCTGGGCTCTCTGTGTTATTCAACAACTTTGCAATAACCATCTATTTTACAATGTAATGTATATGTGCCAATGCCACTTTCTCAGCTTGTCCCACCACCACTGTGTTCACAAGCCTGTTCTCTATTAGGTTCATCGATACCATTTTTCTAGATTCCATATATATATGCATTAACATATGAAACTTGTTTTTCTCTTTCTGATTTACTTCATTCTGTATAAAAGGCTCTAGGTTCATTCACCTCACTACAACTGATTCAAATTCACTCTTTTTATTGCTGAGTAACATTTCACTGTATAAATGTACCACAACTTTATCCATTCCTCTGTTGATGGACATCCAGGTTGTTTCCATGTCTTAGCTATTATAAATATTGTTGCAACAAACATTGAGATACATGTGTCTTTTAGAATTGTGGTTTTCTCAGAGTATATGCCCAAAAGTGGGATAGACAGGTCACATGGTAGATTTATTCCAGCTTTTTAAGGAATCTCCATACTGTTTTCCATAATGGCTGTACCAGTTTACATTCCCACTAAAATTCTTTTTTTTTTTCCCCTATATCCTCTCTAGCATTTACTGTTGTAGGTATTTTGATGAGGGCCAGTCTCACTGGAGTGAGTGATACCTCATTGTAATTTTGATTTGTATTTCTCTAATTGTGAGTGATGTTGAGCAGCTTTTCATGTATTTATTGGCCACATGTATGTCTTGTTTGGGAAATGCTAGTTCAGGTCTTCTGCCCATTTTCTGATTGGGTTGTTTTTCTGACATTGATCTGTATGAACTATTTATATATTTGAATGAGAAGAGGAAGAAAGAGAAAGGAGTCAGAAAGAATTTGAGCTTTGAGTGATTAGCATTTTGGGATCAGTTCAGTTGGTCAGTCATGTCTGACTCTTTGCGACTCCATGGACTGCAGCATGCCAGGCCTCTCTGTCCATCATCAACCCTGGAGTTTACTCAGATTCATGTCCACTGAGTCAGTGATGCCATCCAGCCATCTCGTCTGTTGTCCGCTTCTCCTCCTGCCTTCAATCTTTCCCAGCATCAGGGTCTTTTCCAGTGAGTGAGTTCTTCACATTAGGTGGCCAAAGTATTGGAGTTTCAGTTTCAGCATCAGTCCTTTCAATGAATACTGCTGCTGCTGTTAAGTCGCTTCAGTCCTCTCTGACTCTGCGACCCCATAAATGGCAGCCCACCAGGCTCCTCCATCCCTGGGATTCTCCAAGCAAGAATACTGGAGTGGGTTGCCATTTCCCTCTCCAATTCATGAAAGTGAAAAGTGAAATTGAAGTTGCTCAGTCCTGTCCGACTCCTCACAACTCCTTGGACTGTAGCCCACCACACTCCTCTGTACATAAGATTTTCCAGGCAAGAGTACTGGAGTGGGGTGCTATTTCCTTTCAGTGAATATTCAGGACTGATTTCCTTTAGGATGAACTAGTTGGATCTCCTTGCAGTCCAAGGGACTCTCAAGAGTCTTCTCTAATACCACAGTTCAAAAGTATCAATTCTTTAGCTCTCAGCCTTCTTTATAGTCCAAATCTCACATCCATATATGACTACTAGAAAAACCATAGCCTTGACTAGATGGACCTTTTTTGGTAAAGTAATGTCTCTGTTTTTTAATATGCTGTCTAGGTTGGTCTTAACTTTTCTTCCAAGGAGCAAGAATCTTTTAATTTCATGGTTGCAGTTACCATCTCCAGTGATTTTGGAGTCCAGAAAAATAAAGTCTGTCACTGATTTGAGGGGATAGTTATGGGCTCGATTTTGTTCTCTCCAAATTTATATGTAGAGGTCCTAATCTCCAGTATGTCAAAATGTGACAGTACTTGGAGATATGGCCTTTATAAAGGTAATTAAGTTAAACTGAGGCCATTAGGGTGGGCCCTATCCAATTCAATTGATGTCATATAAGAAGAGGAAATTAGGACAGAGAGAGAGAGAGAGAGATCAGGGGTGCATGAGCACAGAGGGACAGCCACGTGGAGAAGCAGCAAAAGGGTGACCATCTGCAAGACAAAGAGAAAAACCTCGTAGGAAATAAAACACTGCCAGCACTTTGATCCTAGATGTCCAGCCTCCAGAACTGTGAGAAAAATTAATTTCTATTGTATAAGCTTCTCTGTTTGTGATATTTTGTTATGGCAACCCTAGTAAACTAAGTCTGATGTAGTAACAGAAATAGAGAGACATCAGAAAAAGAGATAAGCTTGGGGCCTGGGGCAGGGTAGAAAAGGAAAATATTTTTCTGACCTTGGATATATCGAGTCTCAAATATTGATGAGACAGCTACAAAGATAATAAAAGGAGAAACATGATTTGTTGTTACCAAAAATACATACATACTTAATACATGCTTTCATACATCAATAGAACAAAAGTAAACAGTCTTGTTTTAGAGATAGGCTGTAGAAAATGCCTCAGATATTTGGAGGTGTCAAAAAGTGACACTTGTTGGAATCTGAATTTATCCTTTGGCATTTGAGGTTTAACAATATAATTCACCTTTTAATATGCTTTCCTCCAAAATTCTTAAAGAGCTTTCCATATGGGAAAATGAAACTTTTTCTCAATTTTTGCTTGCAGCTGAACAATCTTCCATTGTATGAATTTCCATAATTGAATCAGTTCCTTTTGGTGTGCATTTAGGTTGCTTTCATTAATTCATTGCTATTGCAAACAGTGCTGCTGTAAGTAGTTTTGAATGCATGTCATTGCTGCTGCTGCTGCTGTCGTGTCAGTCTGTCCGACTCTGTGCGGACCCATAGACAGCAGCCCACCAGGCTCCCCCGTCCTTGGGATTCTCTAAGCAAGAATTCTGGAGTGGGTTACCATTTCCTTCTCCAATGCATGAAAGTGAAAGTGAAGTCACTCAGTTGTGTCCGACTCATCGCAACTCCATGGACTGTAGCCCACCAGGCTCCTCTGTCCATGGAATTTCCCAGGCAAGAGTGCTGGGGTGGGGTGCCATTGTCTTCTCCGTATGTCACTGAGGTAGACAGATTTTTAACCCTCATGATCTTTCCCCTCTAGTCTTATGCCTGTGTATATTACAATACATGGCAAAGAGACTTTGCAGATGAAATTATGGCTATGAAACCTAAAATGCAGAGATTATCTAAGATTATCTATGTGAGCTGAATATAATCATATAGGTCCTGAAAATCAGAAAAGCAAGGCAGAAGAGTCAGTCAGAGCGATGCAGTGATGGAGGAAGAGGTAGAGGAGATTGCAAGTGTGAAGACCCCCCTGCCGTGGCTTTTAAAGGCAGAGGAAGGGGACTGGGATCCAGGGAATGCAGCAAGACTCTAGAAGCTGATGGATGGTGGTCCTCAGCTGGCAATCATGAACCAAACAGAGGTCTTGTATCCACAACTGCAAAGGAACTGAATTCTGCCAACCACTTAACCCCTCAGTGAATAGGAAACAGATTCTCCCCTGGAGCCTCCAAAACAGAGCACATCCCTGCCAACATTTGATTTTAGTCTTATGAGACCAGCTTCAGCCTGAGCTAAAGATCATGTAAAACGTGAAATAAAAAGTGTTAAAAATAAATGCTTTGATACTATATATAAAATAAATAACTAATGGAAACCTATTGTATGGCACAGGGAACTCTTTTAGTGTTCTGTTGTGAACTAAATGGGAAGGAAATCCAAAAAAGAGAGGACATAATTCTAGCTGACTCACTTTACTGTACAGCAGAAACTAACACAACATTGTAAAGCAACTCTACTGCAATAAAAATTAATTTCAAAAAATAAGCAAATGTTATGAGTCAGAAGTAAAGCTTACCCCAAGGCATTCATTTATAAAGGTTGCTGAGAAAATATAGCCTTTAAAATAATTGTTTTAAAGATTTTGGTCAAGTTTGCTATAAGGAAAAATTACAGTTTTGAATGTTCACACGTAAGTGTGGAGCAGTCACCGCCATGTGAAACCTTAGGGAAAACTAGTGTAGGACTCAAGGTTTTTTTTCCACGACTAAGCAAAATCATAAAAACTTGTCCGAGTACCCAGATTTGAATAAAAGTGTTTTAACATGGGACCTCATAGGCTGAAATGTAAAAAAAAATTATGTTATGAAATGATAGTGAATGTCGCAACTAATATAAACAGAGAATAATTCATTAAATAAATCTATTTTAGAAAATTAGGTAGTATATCCATAAACAAAGAAGAAATAGTTTCAAAAACTTGTCTACAAATTTTTATAAAGATGTAATATTTCATAAAACCCAAGGAAAATTTCTTGCTAAAATATTATGTATTCCCACAATGAGCTCCATTCAACTTTATTTATACACATGCTTTAAGTTACTTTTACAAAGCAAATGGAAATATGGAGAGGAAGTTAGATGAAGTGTATTTGGATTGAGTAAAAACAAAATCAAACAAGCATACACACGTTTGCGCATGCACACACACACACACACACATGCACACACACACAAACAAAATCTACCCTCAGAGGATATTCAGTTAAACAAGTTGTAGAAAAATGTCCAAGCTTAAATTCAAAGAACAAGATCTAATTGAACTTAAGAGTTAAAGAGTAAACTTAAAACACTGAAGCAAATTGTCATTTTTTATAAATTTAACAGAGCAAATAGTCCTGCTTTCTAAAATTTGTCTTGGGTGGACATCTGCTGTAACTATAGATTTTATTTAATGATACTGAATTTTCTTTATTTAAGAGAAACCAACTGTGAAGTTAGATGTTTCCACCTCCAGCTCCCTAATATAATTTTTCCCATAAAATTTTGTATCTGTGTTGTTTAGTTCATTGAGCACCTCAGGCAAAGGAACAAGTTACTAGAGGCTTCTATGAAATCACTATTTCCATGAGTGTTGGAGTCCAACTTACCTTGTGAACTGCCTTTTTAGATTTTAAAAATGTCTAGATTGTTTTAGTGTAATTGGCACTTGACTCTGTGAAAATTAAAATAAATATTCAGCACTAGGAGAAGAGCTCAACTCTACCTCCTGAGGCAGAAATGAGTTTGCTCTGGTTCCTTCCTATGTATTAATGGCCTGTACAAAGCCTGAGGACTAAAAATAAACAAATGAACTGCATCTCTTATAATTTATTTAAAGATAGGGGTTACTAAATAATTTAATATCATTAACCTGGTAGGTAGAGACTTCTTCATCAAAGAGAACACCATTTGTAACAACAATGGTTTGTAACAAATTAGGGGTTTGAAAGCAGTTATATGCACAAATGACTGCAGGAGAAGCGAGATCATGAGAAAATGTGGAACTTCTAGAAATAAATCAAGAAAACAATGAAAAAGGGAGATGTACCAAGTTATCTCACAGTTTTCAGAAATTAGCAGTTCAATATCCTGGCAGAGCAGCCTGGCTGGCTATAGTGCACGGGGTCACAAACAGTCAGACACGACTGAGCATGCACACATACACACACACACACACACATACATCTTGATATTACAGATAAAGATAGGTGGTCAAACACCTTCTAATCCATTCTTTTCCTCTACTTTTTGAGCATTTATTATGAGAATGTTCTTTGTTTATTACTGTGCTATATTGGGAGATAAAAAATAAAAGTGGCAACATACCCCTGGACTCAAGAGGTTTTCAATAATATTGAACATGTGGTAAGTCAAATCTATATAGAAAAGATTAAGTGGAGGATTCATAGCAACCTGATATTTTGGATCTTTAGATCTGGATTCTGTAAAATGTTTGGGATAAACCTAAAGCATAGCTATTCCTTAACCCTACTCTTGTGGATAATCTAAGTGGAAATAGCGTCAGTGAAGGAAGGAAGATATAGTGGTAGACGAACTGTCATAGCCATTCTCTCCTTGATAGTCTTCATTTACCAAAAAAAAAAAAAAAATCCAATAATGAACAATAGCCTTTAGAGTAGAAGTCAAAAGAAGCTCTATTACTTTTGGTTCTGTTGACATTAACTTTGTCATTAATGTCGTTTGGATGTCTATTCTTTTGCAACACAGGCTGTTATTAAACATTTTAAAAGTAAATGATTTAACAGCTTTATTTGGTAAGATTTTTGTTTACTTTTAAGTATAACCAAAAGAAAAAGTAAAAATAATGCATTTTGAGATGATTTACCAATTGTTGCTTTGGCATGAAAAAGTGCTTTTGGAGAAAATACTTTAACTCTCCAAGTTTTTCACCCTGTATTTTGTTTCTCAGTCCTACACATAAGCACGATAGAATATATTTGATCTTGCCCTTATTATTGTATATTTTACTGCTGCTGCTACATCACTTCAGTCGTGTCTGACTCTGTGCAGTCCCATAGATAGCAGCCCACCAGGCTCCCCCATCCCTGGGATTCTCCAGGCAAGAATACTGGAGTGGGCTGCCATTTCCTTCTAATGTTTCCTAATCTAGTCTGGGTCTATTCCCTGTAGCTTTGAAATCTTCCTAGACTGTCAAATTGTCAGATCTAAAGGCTACCTGAGACAGGGGTTCATTCTGGTGTCTATGGCTATTTATACACCCTATATTGAATATTGAATCTGCGGTCATAGCCCCTTGATGTGTACTGGTTAATCCCCACTGTTATCCTTCAGTTGCTGACAATTCTTTCTCTCACTATTCTCATTGCTTCCAAGCTGTTATTATCAAATCCAAGTCCTTTGATGTCTTGGAATTTTGGCCTTGTCCATTCATGTGTAGTTCAAACATGGTTATTAGGTGATTAATGTGACTATTGTAACCTACAGCAATAATACTCTCTTGGAAAATCCTCACTTTAAACCTGGGATACAGTGGATATTCTTTATGAATTTTTCATACAGAAACCAATGCTATTTCTGAGAAAATGTATTAGAATCAAAAGCACTAGACAAGCAGTAACCCAGTACAGAGAGGTTTTTTTTTTTTTTTACATCTAAGTTTAAATAGATTTTCTACCTTTCAAGTTTTTTTTTTTCACCCATCCATGTTTCCATTCATCAATACATCTTTCAAACATTTTCTCAGTGTCATTGTCCTAGATATTCTCAGGGAGAGTAACAAGTAATATAGACATTCTCGTTACCTTTAGAGAGCTTGGAGTTAATTAACACTTCAGGTAAGTAACAGGAAATTTGAAATATTGTGTGTGTTGTGTGTGTGTCAAGGGTTTTGAGAGCAGAAGTAAAAGGCTCTGTGGCAATATATGAGAGAGGCAGCTATCAGGGATTTGACGATTCAGAGAAAGAAGTGTTAGTGAAAATGAGAGTGAGATAACATTATAACACAGGCAAAGTGAGCAGCATAGATGTTTGAGGAATCAGAGGCAGAATAGTGCGAGGAGGAAATAGGGAGTAGGGAAAGAAGTAGAAAGTAGATGAGTTTTAGGCAGGTCCTAATTATAAAGGACCTTTTAGCAAAATTAAATCATTTGAGGCTCATACCAACAACAAAGGGCAATCGTTAAAGTATCTTGAAGTAGGGAATGATGAGATAGAGTGGGGAATGGATTGAGTGGGAAAAGCCTGGTGATACAGAGACTAGTGTAAGGCTATTGTAGGGACTGAGATAAAAGAGGATAATGGCTTAACTAAGATGATGGTTCTAGCAGTGAATAGAAATTGATGGATCAGAGAAATTTTCAGTCAGTATGTTGAGAAAAACTGGAGAATGATTTTAATATTGGAAGTGAGGACAAAGCTGAATATAATGACTTCAGTATTGTTTTGAGTAGACAATGTGATACTGTATGTTGAGAGACTATAAGAGAATGGAGAGCTTAGGGGCAAAGGAGATGACAGATTATTCTAGAGCTTATTACCTTTAGTATGTGAGTGGAGTTGCTAAGTGGAAATGCTAGAAGTGAGTAGGATAATGTTTTCCCCAACTCAGGAGAGAGCTCTGGGCAAGAAATCCCAGATGGCTTAATGAATCTGCCTGCCAATATAGGACATGCAAGAGACATAGGTTCCATCCCTGGGTCAGGAAGATCCCCTAGTGGAGGAAATGCCACCCCACTCCAGTATTCTTGCCTGGAAAATTCCACGGAAAGAGGAATCTGGGGCTGGGCTACAGTCCACAGAGTCACAAAGAGTCAGGCATGAGTGAGCACACACGCATACATCAACCTATAGTAGTTACTAAGCCAGGGAAGTAGAGGTAATCACAGAAAGTGAGCAATGCAGAGTGAGAAGATTTAGCTTGACGGAACTTAAAGGAGAATTACATTTAAGGACAGAATGAGAATGAAACTGAGACATATAGACACACACAGAAGCACACTCACACTCCAAGAAGATTCAAGAGAGGTAGGAGGATTCCACAAGGCAAAATATGATGAACACAAAACAGGAAAGTGTTTTGAAAGGAAAGAAATGGATAATGTGTCAGATACTTCCAAAATAAAGTGAGATAACGGGTGAGTGCCTACTGGTTTAGGTAAACCATTATTAACATTGGAAGACCAGTTGGGGGTAGAAGTCAGATGACTGTGGACTAGAGAATGAGTGGAAAATAGGGAGACAGAGAAATATGCCAACATTAGCTGTGAAAGGGAAGGAAGGGCTGGGGCAGTGGAAACTATATTGCAACATTATGGAGGAGACCGAGTGCTTATATTCTGATTAGAATTGGTTTCACAGAGAATTGTAATATTGTAGTTTTCATAATAAATGAATGTGTCTTGTGCTCAGTCATAGCCAACTCTTTGTGACTCCATAGACTGTAACCTACCAGGCTTTCCTGTTGATGGGATTTTCCAGTAAGGATGGCAAATTCCTTCAAAATGGACCTTCTTGGCACTACGCTTTAGCAGTCATCACTTAGGTCCATGATCTGATTAGTAGTTAACGTTGGTTACAAAAATACACCTTACATTAAAGTTTGCATCAATGGGTTAGTCAGAATATTAACTTCCTAATTAATAGATTATTTTTGAAAACTTTAGCTTTACAGAAAGATTGAACAGATAATATAGAGAGGTCCCATGCATCCTCCTCTCATCCCCAAATATATTCACAGCTTTCTCTATTGTTAATGTCTTACATTCTTATATTAGCATCATCTAGTTTTTGTAATTATGACCCAACACTGATAGATTATTATTAACTAAAGTCCACGATTTATTCGGGTCTCCTTAGCTTTTACTTTTTGTCCCTTTCCTCTTCTAGACTCCTGTCTCTTTAGTATCCCCTTGGCTTTGATGCTTTCTCAGACTTTTCCTCATTTTCGATGACTTTGACAGTTTTGGGGAGTACTCATCTGATATATCATAGGATGACCCTTTTTGGAACTGTATGTTTTTCTTATGATCGCATTAGAGTTATGGGTTTGGGGAGGAAGTTCACAGAGGTAAAGCATGTCATTTTTATTACATCATATCAAGGGCACATAAAATCTGCATGATTTATAGCCATTGACATTGCCTTTGGTCACCAGGCAGAAATAATGTTTGTCAGGTTTCTGCACTGGTACTCTTTTCCCCTTATTTCCATACTGTACTCTTTGGAAGAAAGCCACTATGAATAGCCTATACTTAGGGATGGGGAGTGACGCTCCCCTTCATTAGCGTGGTGGAGTATTTACATAATTTATGTGGAATTCTTCTGCATGAGGATTTGTTAACTTATTTAACATTTATTTATATAAGGTGGACTCATGGATACTTATTTTATCTTTTGAGTTATAATCCAGTGCTATTTTATTTATTTTATTGACTCAACTTTTCCAGTTCTGGCTTTGGGGAGCTGTTTAAGTTGACTCTTGTGTCACTTTGACCCTCATCAGAGTGGGTTTTTTTTTTTAATTAAAACATTTTTTTACTTGAGCACTGTCTTTCGCCTGTTTATTTATCCACCCTCACCTTGAGCCCTGGCAAATATTAATCTTTTATGTCGCTCTAGTTTTGCCTTTTCCAGAATGTGATATAATTGAAATTATATACTATGTAGCATTTTCCAGGATAGTTTCTTTCATTTGCAATATGAACTTAAGGTTCCTTCATGTCTGTGTGGCATGATAGAGCATTTCTTTTTATTCTTAAATAATATTCTATTGCTTGGATGTATTGCAGTTATCTATTCATTTATTGAAGAATATCTCGGTTACTTTCAATTTTGAGGAATTATAGATAAAGCAGTTATAAACATATGAAGGCAGATATTTTTGTGTTGATCAGTTTTCTACTCAATTGGGCAAATACTTAGAAGCAAGATTGCTGAATAGTATTCTAATACTATGTTTAGCTTTGTGGAAAAGGGCTGGACCATCTTCCACAGTGGCTGCACCATCTTTCATTCCTACAGACAATAAATAAGAGTTCTTGCTGCTGTACTTCATTGTAATCATCTGTTACCAACTTTTAAAAAATTTCAGTCATTCTAATACGTACCTCATTATTGTTTTAATTTGTAACTCCCTAGTAAAATTGCATATCTCTCATATGCTTATTTGCCATCTGTATGTCTTTGTTGATGAAGTATGTATTCAAATTATTTTACTATTTTTCTTGAGTTGTTTTCTTATTGTTAAGTTTTAAGGGCTTTTCAAGATTTTGGCTTCCCTGAGAGTTCCAGAAAAATAACTGTTTCTGCTTTATTGACTATTCCAAAGCCTTTGACTCTGTGGATCACAATAAACTGGAAAATTCTGAAAGAGATGGGAGTACCAGACCACCTGATTGCCTCTTGAGAAACCTATATGCAGGTCAGGAAGCAACAGTTAGAACTGGGCATGGAACAACAGACTGTTTCCAAATAGGAAAAGGAATATGTCAAGGTTGTATATTGTCCCCCTGCTTATTTAACTTATATGCAGAGTACATCATGAGAAAAACTGGGCTGGAAGAAGCACAAGCTGGAATCAAGATTGCCAGGAGAAATATCAATAACCTCAGATATGCAGATGGCACCACCCTTATGGCAGAAAGTGAAGAGGAACTAAAAAGGCTCTTGATGAAAGTGAAAGAGGAGAGTGAAAAAGTTGGCCTAAAGCTCAACATTCAGAAAATGAAGATCATGGCATCTGGTCCCATCACTTCATGGGAAATAGATGGGGAAACAGTGGAAATGGTGGCTGACTGTATTTTTCTGGGCTCCAAAATCACTGCAGATGGTGACTGCAGCCATGAAATTAAAAGACGCTTACTCCTTGGAAGAAAAGTTATGACCAACCTAGACAGCATATTCAAAAGCAGAGACATTACTTTGCCAACAACCATCTAGCCAAGGCTATGGTTTTTCCAGTGGTCATGTATGGATGTGAGAGTTGGACTGTGAAGAAGGCTGAGCGCCAAAGAATTGATGCTTTTGAACTGTGGCGTTGGAGAAGACTCTTGAGAGTCCCTTGGACTGCAAGGAGATCCAACCAGTCCATTCTAAAGGAGATCGGTCCTGGGTGTTCTTTGGAAGGAATGATGCTGAAGCTGAAACTCAGTACTTTGGCCACCTCATGTGAAGAGTTGACTCATTGGAAAAGACTCTGATGCTGGGAGGGATTGGGGGCAGGAGAGAAGGGGACATCAGAGGGTGAGATGGCTGGATGGCATCACCGACTCGATGGAGGTGAGTCTGAGTGAACTCCAAAATTTGGTGATGGACAGAGAGGCCTGGTGCGCTGTGATTCATGGGGTCCCAAAGGGTCGGACACTACTGAGCGACTGAACTGAACTGAACTGAACTGAACTGAACTGAACTGAACTGAACTGATAGCTCAGTTGGTAAAGAATACCACCTGCAGTGCAGGAGACCCCAGTTCAATTCCTGGGTCAGAATGATCTGCTGCAGAAGGGGTAGACTACCTACTCCAGTATTCTTGGGCTTCCCTTGTGACTCAGCTGGGGAAAAACCCACCTGCAATGCTGGAGACCTGGGTTTGATCTCTGGGTTGCAAAGATCCCCTTGAGAAAGAAAAGGCTACCAACTCCTGTATTCTGGCCTAGAGAATTCCATGGACTGTATAGTCCATGATGTTGCAAAGAGTTAGACACGACTAAGCGACTTTCACTTCAGTTTCACTTTCAAACATTTTAGATAAAAATCTTTTAATCAGATACATGTTTTGTAAACATTTTCTCATGGCATGCAGTTTACTTTAAAATTTTCTTAGCAATGCCTTCTGTGGAGCAAAACTTTAATAAAAATTTAATAAAAATTTTAATAAGGCCAATTTTCTTCTTTAACCTGTTAATATGATTGATCATCACTTGTTGATATATCATTTATGTACGTGGCATAAATCTTATGTAGTCATGGTATATAATTTTTTATACACTTTGAATTTGATTTGATAACACTGAGAGTTTCTGCATCTATGTTAATGAGA
>SJYC01101386.1:0-14319 GCA_006408675.1 Madoqua kirkii
TCTCATATACTAAAGTATGTTATAGATAAAACAAGTTCCATACTTCTTGAGGCTGAAAATCAGATTGAATATGTTCCCTTAAGATAGCAAACTCTAGGTCATATTATTGGTGATTAAAAAAAAAAAGTTCTTTAAAAACAATTTAACAAAGTTTTGATAGGCAAATAAGTTCATGTGTCTACTCTAGAATATTTGTTCCTAAGGAGCTCAGATATTACCTATTTTTATCCCTGCTTCATCCCCAGGGCCTAGAAAAGCTTCTAGTTATAAATACTAAAATAATTTTTATTGAATAAGAAAAACTGGATATATATTTATGAATGAAAATCTGCAACTGGTATTCTGAATCTACATCTTCAATTTTCCTAGGTGTTGGTCAGTTACTAAGCCATGTCTGCCTTTTTGTGATCTAATGGATTGCAGCACACCTGGCTTCCCTGTCATTCAAACTCGTGTCCATTGTTCAAACTCATGTCCATTGAGTCAGTGATGCCATCCAGTCATCTCATCCTCTATCTCCTCACTCTCCTCTAGCCTTTAATATTTCCCAGCATCAGGTTCTTTTCCAGTGAGTTGGCTCTTCATATCAGGTGGCCAGAGTATTGGAGTTTTAGCTTCAGTATCTGTCCTTTCAATGAATATTCAGGCTTTGTTTTCTTTAGGATTGCCTGGTTTGATCTCCTTGCTGTCCAACTGACTCTCAAGAGCCTTCTCCTATGTGCTTAATTTAAGTGTCATCTTGGAAAATTCTGGGCTTCCCAGGTGGCCCTAGTGATAAAGAATCCACCTGGCAATGCAGGACAGGCAAAAGGCTAAATTTGATCACTGAGTCAGGAGGATCCCCTGGAGTAGGAAATGGCAACCCACTCCAGTAACCTTCCCTAGAAAATACCATGAATAGAAGAGCCTGGCAGGTTACAGTCCATGGGGTCACAAAGCGTCAGACATGACTGAGCACGTACAGATGTTGACCATTTTATTTATAATTTTCATTATGACACTTTATTTTCTTGTCACATCTTAACATCATTGCATTGCCATTGTAAAGATTTTTAAAATTATATGTGTATATATGTTAAAATGATCACTTATAGGGGCATACAAAGAAAGTAACTTTATTCTGAAATTAATCTCTCAGAATCACATAAGGGGGTTCATTTTTATTTTGATGAAATTCTCATTCCACATATTATCAAAATAAAAATCATAAATCATGTCTATGGTTCTCCTCCTCTTTCTCAGGGGAGTTTCTTATAGAGTGCTCAATTCAGTCATTGCGTTCATTACTTTGAGTCAAAATGAGTGTTTCTCCATTGATCTATACACAAATTTTTCTTCATTTCTTTTCTCTTGGTTCTTCTGCTGTACAGTATGGTATTCTGGCCACACATGCTTACTAAGAAAGGAAATATGGCTAGAGTCACATGATAACATTACAATATTTTGGATATACTAGATTAAACAAATTGTATCATTCAATGTATTTTACCTGTTTCTTGTAGCTTTTTAAAAATTTGTTACTTTAAAATTTAAAATTGCTGTACATATTGCTTACATTATACTTCTACTGAACAGCATTGCAGCCTGTTACGGATATGTGAGATTGTTTTTTATTTGTCATTGGAAATAAGATAATGATCTCTAATTACTTATCACGCGTCTATGGATTTTTTAGAAGCCCAGAGCAAAGCACAAACAGCTTGCGGCCAAACACAAATGTTTCCAACAGTCTTTTTCAGTGATGAGAAAAGTTGGTAACAAATGGCATCTGTCCAATGTTTGTTAAAGAATATGACCCCAAAGAGTCAAAGAAGGCATCTATAAACTGTAATGGAACTGTTATTGGTTCCCTAGCTAGATGGTTTTTATCCCCTTTTAACGTGAGGATCACATAGTGTTAGAGTCTATTTTGAAGTCCTCATGGGATTGGATTCCTAGACCTCCTTCAAATCACTGTAGTTTCCCAGCTACTTTTTCAGTAGCAGAGGCAGCTTCTGCTTTACTCTGTGGACATTCTATTATTGCGACTACTAACCCTTGATTCATACTTAGTTATTCTCTAGCTTTGAGGTCTGTGCTTTTCACATTCTGTAGACCATCACACAATTTTCCCCAATTATATTTTTCCCTCAGCAAATTTCTCTTGCGTAATTTATACTTCATTTATATTTCCACATGAATAAAACAATCTAGCTCATTCATCATTTTGATTGCTATCCTCTGGAACATTTCCTATACTTAAATTGTTCTGGATTAGAGAAACCTCAGTACTTTTCTTTCCTGAAAATAAATGCAATCTCTATTTCATGAACAGGTTGTGTACCAAAAGGGAGGGAATCACGTTACAGTCGGAGTTTCAGTTCCAAGGCCAGCTCACCAGTCACATTGTATACCAAATGTAGAATACTGTGTCAAGAATGCTATGAAACGTAACACTGCATACTGAGATGTTTCTCTGAGAACCCACACATTTTCAGATCGGGTTGGCAACAGTGCAATGGAATAACAGAAGTCTCTCCAGCACTCGGTCTTAGCAAGAGGATGGGGACGTTTTCCCAAACTAATGGTGATGGGTACCCCTAGGGCCAGTTTAGGGATTTAATCAGCTGAAGTGTTGGGATAAAACTCACTTTTTGTTACTGGATCCTGTCTTTAAATTCTACTCTCTCCCCCAACTTTCTTCTGTTTGCCTACCTCACAGCACAATCTATGGCTTATAAGTAAAGACTTTGTTCAACTTGTTTATATATATATATATAGTGTTTGCTTCTCTATTCTGCATTTCTAAAAGTAACAGAAACTCTCTCCCTCTCGCTATTCATTTACCATTGTAAAAATGATGCAATGGCAATCTTTCCTCCTTTTACTTAGTTAGTGATTTTAGAGATGAATGTGGTTAGTGGAGGGCTTCCCAGGTGGTGGAAGGCTTCCTCTTAGCAGGAGACACAGGAGATACACATTTGATTGCTGAGTTGGGAAGATCCCTTGGGGTAGGAAATGGCAACCCGTTCCAATATTCTTGCCTGGAAAATTCCATGGACCCCGTGGCTGCAGTCCATGGGGTCACCAAGAGACAGACACGACTGAACAACGGAACACACGTACACACATGGTTAATGGGAGATAACCTCCGAGCTTAAAGACAGGGCTTAAGAATCTTAATTGACATTTCAGTGAAAAAAAGTACTTGGGTCACTCTGAATCTTCACCAAAGGTGATGGTGCCAGGATGAAGGCAAGCTCTTATGATGGAAGCTGGGATAAGAGCTGATACCCAGGAAAAGGGAATCCTAGACAGGGATGGCCGAGATTAGCAGAGGAACAGGGTGGAGGTGAGGTAGATTCTGTGATTCTAGTGTTCCCTCTTTAGAATTTTTCCTTCAGATCTTCGCTTAGGGAAGTGATGAGAAATGGAAAGAGGTTTAATCAACAGAATAAAGTCTTAGCTTGAAGTCAAAGAGAAAAGAGGAGCTAGAGGTATTTTCCCTGTTTTGAATATGTATCTACATTAGCTCAGATTTATTTTCCTTGATGAGCTTTGAATTTTCTTTGTATTATCAACTTCCTTTCTAAAGGATACCTTAAATACGGTCTGTGCTAAGTTAACTCTGTATGAAATCCAACTTTAAATTCATGAATATAATGTCCATTGACTTGTTATTATATAGTAGAAATCATTTCAGAGTCTGTAAGTAAGTTGAGATGTTTAAACTGGGGTCCTTGGGGTTCATGAGCTTGTAATCCATATTAAAAAGCTTGTTTTTTGGGAGAAAAAGTATGGTTTTTGGAATATTCACTTAAGGTGAAGGAAAAAAAAAGCTGACCCAAGTTCACTTGTGTTACAAGTGAATAAGCAAAGTTAAGAAAGTTTGTTTCCTGGGGCAGAATTTTGCTGTTTCTTAACATGGCATACTATTGTAATTCTCCAACAGGGAGATGAAGTGCTCAACAAAATTATTAGCCAGAGAATTCTTTTTAAAACACTACTTCTAAGAATTAGGACTTTTGGAATGCAATATGTGAAATGTTGAAATATGTTTCATTTTAGTATCATTTTCCCACATGTTTTAAGGCTTGGCCTCCTCTAAAACATAAATCTAGGAGCTCAAGGAAAAAATAAAAACTTCATTTTTTGATATTTGTCATGCTTCAGTTTTATCAGCATTACTTATTTGAAATCAACTGAAGAATTTATTTGGAGAAAGGAGTTCTATAACAAAATAAAATATGATAACCTCTAATCTAGGCCAAGTGCCTCATTTTTGTAAGTTAGGAAACTTAGGTCCAGACATTCCTTGTAGAGATTTATTATAGATCATAAAACAGGCTAAGGATCACAACCCTAGTTCCTTGCTGTTTTGTATTCCCCAACCTACAGTGAATATGTCCAGTAAAGCTCAGATATAGTAAAAATGGGCTATAACACAGATCCCACTAAGTGACAATAAAATTTAGTTCATATCAACTGTTACGCAAAAGTATCTGCTTATTTATTTTGTGCTTTTCATTCTTTTTCATGTTAAAATATTTCGCTTAAAACAAACTTTTGTTTCAATACAAAGGTCGCTAAGAGTCGGACAGGACTGAGTGACTTCCCTTTCACTTTTCACTTTCATACACTGGAGAAGGAAATGACAACCCACTCCAGTGTTCTTGCCTGGAGAATCTCAGGGATGGGGAGCCTGGTGGGCTGCCGTCTGTGGGGTTGCACAGAGTCGGGCATGGCTGAAGCGACTTAGCAGCAGCAGCAGCAGACTAATAAATGCTTATGCTGCAGCATTTCATTAAATTCTGTCATATTGTATTTTCCTTTTCTTTTTTTAAATATGATGATTGTACTAATATATGTTAAGTACCTATATATTTCTATTGTTCTTTATTTTTTATGGCTCCATTTTTTTATTGTTGGCTAAAATTTTGTACCTTCCAGTCATTGTTACGAAGGAGCATGATTAAGGGCTGTGAGTGAATCACAGCTGTGCTTAAATTTTAGCTCCTTCATTTGCTAGATGTGTGAGCCTGGGCAAATTACAAAGTTTCTGTGATCCTAAATTTAAAAAGATATGTGACATGATGTCTGTGTCATGGGTTATCAAGGATTTCACGGACTGTTCTGTTCGCACCTTGGGCAAAGTCCTAAACCCCAGATTCATTCTTCTTCATTCTGATCCTAGACCATATTTCCCTCCCTCCTGGCACCCCTCACACCCACCTTTGTTTCCTTTCCTTCTCTGTCCTTTCCTTTCCTTTTCCTCCTCTGTCTCTCTATCCCTGTTTCTCCCTTCCTCCCTCCCTCCCTCCTTCCTTCCCTTTCTTTCTCATTGTAGCAAACAAAACCTTAAGTATAGTGGGCAGTATTGGTGGGTTGCCTTTGGAAATGTCTTTACCCTGCAGCATTGAATTAGACACTAGTTTCCAGGTAGTTCAGCTGGTAAAGAATCTGCCTGAAGTGCAGAAGACCTCAGTTCAATCCCTGGGTTGGGAAAATCCCCTGGAGAAGGAAATGGCTACCCATACCAGTTTTCTTGTACTTCCTTGGTGGTTCAGACAGTAAAGAATCCACCTGCAGTGCAGAAGACCTGAATTTGATCCATGAGTTGGGAAGATCCCCTGGAGAAGGGAACAGCTACCCACTCTAGTATTCTTGCCTGGAGATTTCCATGGATGGAGAAGCTTGGCAGGGGGTCCATGGGGTCACAGAGTCAAACACCACTGAGTGACTTTCACTTCAAATAACAGTCTATTTTATGACTGAAAGGATAAGGAAATTATTGCTTTAAAGCCAATAATCTTAAAAAAGTAGGTGAGATCACAAGTCAAATGGTCATGGAAACATTAGAAAGATTAAAATGTTACTTTGTAATAACTTTTGCACTCTTCTAGAAATCTGAAGACTCTGAAGGTAAAGAATCTGCCTGCAATGCAGAAGACCCAGCTTTGATCTCCGGGTGGGGAAGATCCGCAGTAGGAAACAGCAGCCCACTCCATTATCCAGTATGCTTTCCTGGAAAATTCCATGGGGAGAGGAGTCTGGCAGGCTACAGTTCATGGGGTCACAAAGAATGAGACACGACTGAGTGACTAACATTTTCACAGAAATCCCAGCTTGTTTGCTTTTCTGCCATGTTGAAGTCTGTATTAGATGCCTGTTGTCAGCTTTCATTTCTTTGTAAATTTTATTTATTTATTTACTTTTGCCTGCTTTGGGGCTTCATTTCTGCCCCCAGGCCTTTTCTAGTGGCAGCGAGTGGGGGCTGCTCTCTAGCTGTGACACATGGGCTCCTTACTGAAGTGGCTTCTCCTGTCGCAGAGGTGCTAGGAGCACAGGCTCGGTAGCTGTGGTGTATGGGCCTAGCTGCCTCTCATGTGTGGAGTGCTCCCAGACCAGGGTTAGAACCCATGTCCCCTGCATTAGCAAGCAGACTCCCAACCACTGGACCACCAGGGAAGCCCTCAGCTGTTCATATTTCTAAAGGTGGCACTCATCAGATTTTACCCCTCCTCTCCCTCCAGGAATGAAGTGGGCATTCTGATGCATCATATTAGAAGCTTCCAGGTCAATTCCGGCTTCAAGTAGGGGAATTGACATTCTTGTGAATCTGCATGCAGTGTATCTCCTAGCTCACCTTTCTTTAGAGCATCCTCACACTTCATGGCGATGAAGACTGAAACAAGTCTGCATGTTGTCCGTATGGCACTTTGTCAGGCTCATTGTATTCCACCTGGAGATGTTAGTTTTCCTTTCCTCCTTCAAAGAGTTATTTCATGGAATGAAGGGAAGAAGATGTCACCAATTCCACGTAACGAATGTTGCTGCTGCTGCTAAGTCGCTTCAGTCGTGTCTGACTCTGTGCGATCCCATAGATGGCAGCCCACCAGGCTCCTCTGTCCCTGGGATTCTCCAGGCAAGAACACTGGAGTGGGTTGCCATTTCTTTCTCCAGTAATGAATGTTATTAGTGGCTAATTCCTGAATTAACTTATACAATGGTTTTATTCAACTTTCTTACCCTTTTTCAGTGTACTTCTGATTGATAGGTTTTGGTTATCTCTACTCTTGGGATGCTCAGTGCCAGCACCTTTCTCCTCTTTACATTTTTTTCCATATTTTTTTCTGCTTGAGCTTGTCATTTGACTACACCTTTTACTCTCCTGTCTATACATTCTTCCAAGATATTGCTTTGCCTAAAAAATATCAATGTTGTGGTCTGCCAATTCACTACCCTTGTATATATATGAGCTCTCCATGACTTTCTACCCTCATCTTCTCATTATGTCCTCTCTTGAGTTTTATAAGCTAGAATCAATTGAATCATATCAACCCACAAGAACATCAGAGATTGCTTTATAAATGTTCCATTACAGATTCTTCCATAATTGGAGGGTTGACCTAGGATGTTATATGTCAAGCAGGTAGAGTGACAGAGCCCTAATTAGAATAGTTACACCCACGTCTTTCATCAAGATAAAGCTAAACAAGCTTGTTACGTTCAAGCCCTGTTGCATATAGATGAGAAAGATTGCATTTGGACACTTAGTGTTTTGCTTCCAGAAAGTGTCCAAGATACCCAACTTTTTGAACATTAATGAAGACATTCTCAATTTAAAAATTTTTAGATTGGAAAATTTTTCTGCAGTTATTGAACATGAAAGTGTTACTCACTCAATAACCTACCAGACTCCTTTGTCCCTGGAATTCTCCAGTCAAGATACTGAGATGAGTTGCCATTCCCTTCTCTTGGGAATCTTTCTGACTCAGGGATTGAACCTGGGTCTCCTGCATTGCAGGCAGATTCTTTACCAACTGAGCCACTGTTAAAACTGAGGCCAAAATACTGATGCTAATATTCATGCAAGTATATCATTTGCTGTACAGTTAGATTTTAGAATAACTGCATCACTCATGAAAATATGGCCAAAATGGCATTATTAAACTTCCATTTGTTATTATATTAAATTCCATTCATTATTAAGTTAAATTATCTAACTAATATAATTAAAATTGAGTAAGTGAAATTAAGAATAGGGTGATTATGACACTGTTGAAGAATTTTGGCATTTTAATTCTTAAATTTCTGTACTCATCCAGCAGCAGAGGTCACTAGCACTATAAATTCCATTTGTACCCTTTGAGTTATTGCTTCTGTCAAAATTACATCATTTTTGTGAGTCACATGTAGTTGAGAAAACCACCAAATAGCCTGCAGCTTCTTTTACAGTTATTACTTGTTGAAGATTTTTTGACAGAAAAAAAATCAGTGTATGTTAAAATTTCAAACATTATGAGAGGGAAAAAAATCTACGTCTTGGTGAAAATAACTAAGAAAATCACTAAGAGTGCTATGTCGATTTAGTCTTACTAGACATTCATTCTGTTATATATACTGACATTCAAAGTGAATTATATGTATGTATGTATGTATGTATGGGTAACAGAAAATGTTAAGGACAAATTTATATAGATTCTGATCCTTTAGTGGGAGTTAATTTTTATATTAAGTTTCTATCTGGCTATCATTTTGTGTATTCCTAGAAGCTTAAAAATTTAAGGAGATACTGAGAGAGTTTTGACATTTTATAACTTGGATAGTAGCCAAGATTATAAAAGAAAGCATGGCTGTAAGGTGTCTGGGATTCTCTCAAGTTCAAAAAGTGCCTAAACATTCATACAGGTTATGAAGTTTTAGTTCAGACTCTCATTTTTCTTTTTCTTTCCTGAGATATCAGTTTAAGAACTGTCAGAGTCAAGGACTCATGTACAAACAATAAAAATAAAACCTATTCTTCAACACCATTTTCTAGGAACAGTTTATGATTCACATATAATTAGTAAGTTTTTCATAAATTCTTCTTTTACTACTTTTCTGCCTGCTCATTGAGCTTAAGGAAGTTTTTTTTGGCAACTTTCTTCTTTTTATTTTCTATATAAGAAAGTTTAATGTTAACTGAAAATTCAAAGATTTCCCAGCCTCTCTCCTCTTCCTCCTCGAATGAAAATATGTTCCCGAAGACCTTCTCTACACTGACACCTGGGGGGAAACATCCACACTATTGTGATTCATCTTTCTCTTAAGGCTATTTATGAAACAGATAGGGGCTTCCCCAGTGGCTCAGACGGAAAAGAGTCTACCTGCAACGCAAGAGATCCGGGTTTCAGCCAAGGGTCAAGAAGATCCCCTGGAGAAGGAAATGCAACCCACTCCAGTACCCTTGCCTGGAAAATTCCATGGATGGACTAGCCTGGCGCACTATAGTCTATGGGGTCGCAGAGTCTCGCACAACTGAGTGACTAACACTATGAAACAGATATGAGAGCCATTTTACATTTATGCAAAACTTGTAATAGAACATGTAAAAGTGCGACACCAATGACAAACCTCCTGTGAACCAATTTTTAGCCTGTAAATTTCAGAGTTAAGCGGTACTCTCCAAAAATGCTTAATCATGGAAACTCTCTAGTCACAAAGATCGACAAAAGGTATATTTTCACAGATCGCTTCCTGTTGGTATTATCCAAAATAAAACTGTAAGCCATTTGAAGCTTCCTTTTTTTTTTTTTTTAAAGTGGTTGTTTTGAAGTTTTGACAATTGGTATGAAATTTTTCAATCTACATGTGAATACTTGATAGATAATGACTATATATACCACAAGAACAGACATAAAGTATGATTCCATCTAAATCTGTCAACATAGGCCATAATTAGTATAATTCTATATTGTTCTAGTTACATCATTTGGTTTTAAAGCAAACAAATATTTCGTCAGAAGAAAAATGTGTAAGTGTTGAGTCAGCACGGCCTAAGGCACTTTCCTGTGCCTTAATATCAAGGAAATCTTGCAGAGACAAGCTGTTCTAGAAACTTCCGAAATAAAACTAAAATAACAAGGGGATGTCACATTATTTCATGCAACTGAAATAAAAGTGAAGAGCCCTTGTTATAAACATTGTAGCAAAAAAAGAAAAAAGAAACAGCATGGGAGGAAGTCTGTATTTCAATGAGTATCTTAAGGCATGCTAGATACATTTGGAGCTTGCAACAGGTAGCGTCAAAAAAGAGGTTAGAAACTATAGGACTTGGACTTTGATTTTTTGAATTACTTTGTGATGCTTTTCATTTTCCAAAAGCCTTTTTCCAGGGAATTAATTCTTTTCTTGGATGATATTTGGTGTGGATTCTCAAGTATGTCATTACTCTCCATTGGAAAGTAAAAATAATCATGTATTTTTCATCGTATACTGATTGTGGGGTAGGTACAAGGATGGTCACTCTATTCTCTGGGAATGGCTGTCTTTTTTTTTAATTCTCCCACACTCTAAGCCTTTGTCCTTGGGCAACTTCAGATGGATCCATGCTGCGCTTTTGAGGGGCGAGCTTTAGCTCAGAAGAGGTTGGAAAAACAATGTTTTACATCTCCAAATGCAATGAATTTTCTTTCTTTCTTTTTTTTGGGAACAGAAAGTAATTAGCCAAAGTGGAATTGGGCCAACTAAGAAGGATTAACAGGCTAAATGATGTGCCCTTAATTTTTGGAGCGTTCCAAGGATGGACTTATTCTTTACTCTAATGAGAAAAAGGTGAAGCATCTACAAAATTCTAAAAGAGTGAAGAGAACATGAAAAGAAAGAAACAGTTTAATTTTCTCACAAATTAAAGACGATAACTGAAGCTAGCCACCCTCTCTCCAATCTAGGAATCCATTTGACTAATTTTTCTAAGCAGGCATTGGAATGTTCCTGCTGGGAACAGGACTGATAATATATGTAGCTGGCACTCTCACCCGAGGGGGAACTGTTGTTCTGTTTGGGGAATGGAGGCCAACTCTCTGCAACTTAAAGAAAAGCTAATTTAGGACACATCTAAAAGCAACTGAAATGAGAAAAGGGGAAAAAAAATCTCAAGTTACTGTGCAACTGTGCCAGCTGACCAAATATAAAACAAAACAAAACAAGATAATCTTCCCCTCTACCACCACAACTTAAAAAGAAAGAGAAGGAGGGAGACATTTCTCTTGGTGCTTGGTCTGTACTTGTTTTGGCTTTTTTTCAGATACTCTCCCAAGTTTAAATTTGAAATTTGATGACTCTCAAGAGCACAAATGTTCTTTTCCAGGTGTCATTTTTATCTATTTCTGTCAAGCCCTTTAAAAAGGAATCAAGGAGAACCATTATTTAAGGGGGGAGGGAAAAGTACAAAAGCTGGTTAACTCCAGGACAAAAGGTAGTAGAAATATATTTACTGCAAGAGGGGAGATTTCTTTAGTTAGTAGAAATACATCTGAGAACAGTGCCTTTTAAAAGATGACATCCGAAGCTCACTAGAATTAACTACTTAAGGGAAAAAAAATCTCTCCAGACTAAAAAAAGAAATCTTCCTACCTAGTTATATTTTTTTAACCAAATGAAATTTAGCTCTGTTTGTTATTTCATTTTAGGTAAAAAGACAATAAAATTTTGGAGATAAAGATATGTTTATATGCTTTTATAACTTAAAGGCAATTTTAACTTGAACATCAAACTCTTACAGATTTTGGCTCATTATAAGAGCATATACCTCGGGGCATTTGTTTTAATCTTTAACTGAAATACTCTGATATGAAGCTTGCAAGATATCTTGAGAAAACATTTCGTATATGTGATGTAGGCTGACAGAGGCAACACTACACATGAAACAACTGAATTTGAATCCTCAGCTGACTGAGGCTGGACAAATTACACAACTATTTGAAGAATGGAAATAATAGCATTGACTTCTTATCTCATCCATTCTTAGAAAAGATTAAATGAACTAATGAATGCAGACAGTAACTAATGTACAGTAAAATGTCCAAAAAGTTGTATAAAATAAGGTTCTGTTTTCCCTGGTGTGCAGTCGCGTTTTTCAGTTCCCTTGCTTTCTATTATGTGTTTCTTTTCAAATCTTCATTCCCCTCATTTCTTTGAGCTGCACTTTTTTTTTTTTAACTGAAAGTTTCTTTAAAAAGAATTAAATGGATGGCTGTTTACAAGGTTGAGGCTTTTTTTCCTCTTCATTTATTTCCGTCAATAATTTCTGGAGTTAATTTTAGAGATTTTGACTCATTAGATGACTAACTCTCTGAAACCACCACAGTGCACAGAAATCCTAGATAGGAATAGAGGCAAGGGTGCCCAGTATGATATTAAAGCAATTACAGACAATTAGCATTCCCTATCTGCCTGTAATGCAGGAGATGCAGGAGATGTGGGTTTGATCCCTGGGTTGGGAAGATTCCCTGGAGGAGAAAATGGCAACCCACTCTTGCCTAAAATATCCCATGGACAGAGAAGCCTGGTGAGCTACAGTCCAAAGGACTGCAAACAGCTGGACATGACTGAGTGACTGAGTGCGCTCACACACACACACACACACACACACACACACACACACACGAGAATAAGAGCACTGATGCTTATGTTTGGAAATGTTATAAAGCAGGGGAGATAATAGATGAAAATACAATTATGAAAACTGATGGCAACTCTGGTTAAAAAAAGATGTAGACAATGATAAGGGACTTCGAAATGAGAATCAAACAGCATTTTATTAGCGTCTAATAATACCCAGGGCATAATGAATTAAACTTTTAAATAACACCTATAATAAGAGGTATTTGTATCGATTTTCACTTTACATTTAAGCCAAAGTTGTTGACTCTTGAACAGTGTTGCTCAAACTTTAACAATAAGGGACTTCAAAATGAGAATCAAACAGCATTTTATTAGCATCTAATAATACCCAGGGCATAATGAATTAAACTTTTAAATAACACCTATAATAAGAGGTATTTGTATCAATTTTCACTTTACATTTAAGCCAAAGTTGTTGACTCTTGAACAGTGTTGCTCAAACTTTAACATGCATGTGAGTTGTCTAGAGACCTTTCTAAAATTTATATTCTGATCAAAAGTTTTGTGGTGGTCACTGAACTAGAAAAAGGATTCGATTTCTGACAAACTCCCAGTCAATGCCAAGGCTGCTGCTTCTCAGACAATTTTAGTAACTAGACTGAATGTCACTGTAATTATTTTTCCCTTACAAGTAACACTCTGGGAATGATGTCTATGTTGGAGAAATTGTGGCTATGGAAATATTATTCAAGAAAAGGTTCCCTTTTTGTAAAACTTTGCAATAAAATTTGCGTACAACACAGTGTCATTTTGAAGTATAAAATTTGATGTTTTAACATGTGTCAGAGAAGGCAAGGGCAACCCACTCCAGTACTCTTGCCTGGAAAATCCCATGGATGCAGGAGCCTGGTAGGCTGCAGTCCATGGGGTCACTAAGAGTCAGACACGACTGAACGACTTCCCTTTCACTTTTCACTTTCATGCATTGGAGAAGGAAATGGCAACCCACTCCAGTATTCTTGCCTGGAGAATCCCAGGGACGGGGGAGCCTGGTGGGCTGCCATCTATGGGGTCGCACAGAATTGGACACAACTGAAGTGACTTAGCAGCAGCAGCAGCAGCATATATGTACCATCATGGAACCATTACAACAACAATCAGGAAAACAAATATTTCCATCAAAAAGAACTCATAAAGCTCAATGCCTGAAAAAAACCAATCCAATCAAAAAATGGGTTTAAGATCTACATAAACATTTCTCCAAATGAGCACATGCTGTGCTCAGTTGCTCAGTCATATCCAACTCTGCAATCCCATGGACTGTAGCCCAACAGGCTCCTCTGTCCGTGGGGATTCTCCAGGCAAGAGTACTGAAATGGGTTGCTATGCCCTCCTCCAGGGCATCTTCCCAATCGAGGGAAGCAAACCCTGGTCTCTTGCACTAGCAGAAAGATTCTTTAGCACCAGCGCCACCTGGGACAGATGGCTAAAAAACACATGAAAAGGTGCTCAACAAATATCATATGATATCACTTACATGTAGAGTCTAAAAAAGGATACAAATGAATTTATCTACAAAAGAGAAATGAATTTACACATATAGAAAACAAACTTATGGTTTGTTACCGGAGATTACCAGAGGGTAAGGTAGTATTTAGTTATTTAGATGTGTCTGACTCTTTGAGATCCCATGGACTGTAGCCTGCTAGGCTCCACTGTCCATGGAATTTCCCAGGCAAGAATACTGGAGTGGGTTGCCATTTCCTTTGCCGGGTGGTGGGGGGAAGATGTGGAAGGGATAAACTAGAAGATTGATATTGACATATACACACTAGTGTAAATAAAATAGATTAATAAGAAACTACTGTATGCACAGTGTTCTCTACTCAATACTTTGTAATGGCCTATATAGGATAAGAATCTAAAAGAAGAGTGGATATATATATATATATA
>SJYC01101389.1:0-15606 GCA_006408675.1 Madoqua kirkii
GTTATTATTTATCGATTTTATACATAGTAGTGTGTATATGTCAATCCCAGTCTCCCAATCTATCCCTCCCCTTCCCTGTTTGGTAACCATGTTTTTTTTTACATCTGTCACTCTATTCTGTTTTGAAAATAAGTTCATTTGTACCATCTTTTAGATTCTGCATGGAAGTGGTACCATGATATGTGTCTTTCTTTGTCTGACTTAGTTCACTAAGTATCACAGTTTCTAGGTCATTCATGTTGAAGCAAATAGAATTATTTCATTTTTTTATGACTCAATGATATTTCATTGTACATGTGTGTGTTTTATATATATATAATACACACAATGTTTATATACCTTTATTCCTCTATCAAAGGACAATTAGCTCATTTTCATGTTTTGGCTATTGTAAATAGTACAACAATGAACACTAGTATTCACTTATAATTGCGTTTATTACCCCCAAGTAATCCAAGATAGTCTCATTTAAAGGTGGTATCTGCAAAGTCCTCTTGTCATGTAAGGTGATATTCACATTACGGTGATTAGGAGACAATTATTTACTCTATTGCAACTTCTATTCTGTGTGTGTTTGTGTGTGTGTCTGACTCTCTGTGACCTTATGGACTGGAGCCTGCCACACTCCTCTGTGCATGGAATTTTCCAGGAAAGAATACTGAAATGGGTTGCCATTTCCTACTCCAGGGGATATTCCTGACCCAGGGATCGAGCCCACATCTCTTGTGTCTCCTGCATTGGCAGGCCAATTCTTTACTAGTGCGCCACCTGGGAAGCCCTATTCCTAGTTTACTGAGTTTTAACATTATAAATGGCTGTTGAATTTTATCGTTCTTTTGCACTTACTAAGAATATTACATGATATTTCTACTGACAGGAGTATTACTGTGAATTGTAATTGCTTGACTTTCAAATGCTAAATAAAACTTCATTTCTGAGATAAAGCCCACTTGACCATATTGTTGAATTCCATTTTCTAAAATTAAGTTAAGAATTTTTCATCCATGTTCATGAGGGTCACTGTTATCTAGGTTCTTTCCTTCTTCTCTCTATTCCTCTCCCCTCTTCACTTCTCTTATTCTTTTTTGCTCTTGTAATCTCTTGTCTGTTTTTGTCCTCAGAATTAGCAGAAGTATTAATTGATGTTGTTTTCCTTTAAATGTTTTGTAGACCTCACCAGTGAGTTCTTACATATGCCAAGAGTTTTATTTTGGCAAAAATTGTTAAGTACAAATTTAATTTTAAATTAGATATAGAGGAATTCAGGTTGTTTATTTTTTTTTCTTGAATGAGCTTTCGTAGTTTTTTTGTTTTAAGAAATTTGTTCATCTAAGTTGTGAAACAATTGTGATGCTAGTTTTCATGCTACCCTTTATTATTCCTTTTTAAAAATCTATTTTTAATTTAAGGATAATTGGTTTGCAATATTGTGTTTGTTTCTGCCATATATCTCTGCTTTATTATTCTTTTAATGTCTGTAGCATCTATAGTGAGTTTCCTGCTTTGATTTATATTGGCAATGTATCTATGTTCCTTTCTTTTTTGGTTAGAAGTTTGCCAGTTTCATCAATTTCTCAATCTGTTTTTGTTTTATTGATTTTTCTCTCTATTTCTTTCACTCTGTTTCTCTCTCTCTTGGTACTCTTTCTGTGTCTCTGTCTCTTTCTACCTTTCCCTCTCCTTTTTCTCTCTCACTCAATATAAAGTGAAATGAAGTTACTCAGTCGTGTCTGACTCTTTGCGACCCCGTGGACTGTAGCCCACCCGGCTCCTCCAAAGATACACTTTATTCTTGTATTGATTTATGCTCGTTTCTTTTGCTTACTTTGAATATTATTCACTCTTCTTTCTCTAATGTCTTTTTGTGAAAGTTTAGTATATTGATTTTGTACCTTTCTGTTTTTCTTATATAAGCATTTAAAGCTATAAATATCCCTTTATGAATGGCTTCACTTGCTTCCCACATATTTTGATATATTGTGTTTTAATTTTGTTTAATTCATGTATTTTCTCTTTTCCTTTATAATTTCTTTTTTGACTCAGCAATTATGTACATGCATCTTGTTTTGTTTAAAAATATTTATGGACTTTCCATATATTTTTCTGTTATTGATTTCTACTTTAACTGTGGTCAGACAACATGCTTCTAATGTTTCAAAAGCTTTTATGTTCATCAAGACTTGTTTCATGGCCCCAGATATTTTCTATTTTGGTAAATATTCCAAAAGAATGTGTATTTTGCTGCATTTTTTTATAATTAGACATTTGATTTTGTTTTTTTTTAATTAAAAAATATTCCATGTCTCTCCTTATCAAGTCCAATTTCATCCACTTTTCTGGACATATGGAGCATATTTATAGAGACTGTTTTAACATTCCTGTCTACTAATTCTTTCATGTGTTTTATTTCTGCATCTGTTTGTTCAGAAAGATTTTTCTTTTGCTTCTTCACATGCCTGATATTTTTCTGATTTGATGTCACATTGTGAATTTTATATGTGATATGCTAGAGTATTTGCATTTCTTTTAATATTTTTTTGAACTTTATTCAGGGAAGCAGTAAGTTAGTTGGAAACAAGTTGATTCTTTCTAGGAGTAGCTTAAAGCAATACCTTTCTAAGAACTCTGTCCAATGCCCCATGAGGTAGGAAGTTCTTCACTCTTCGCTTTCAGATTATGCTCATGTTAACGGCAAAGACTCAGGTGGAACCCTCTTCAGACTCTGGAGTTCTCCCTTTGTAGCTATCTCTCTGCCCTAAAAATTAGTGGCATCTTGGCCTCTCTGGACTCTGAATTTGTCTGAATTTCAACTCAGGAATATCCACAAGGTTTTCTTTCAGTTCTCTTTCCCTCTGTTATATTATGGGAAGTTCCATAGACAGCAACGTGGGACGATCACAAGGATCACCTTTTTCTACCCCTATCTTTAGAGGTTATTGTTTCGTACTGCCTATCATCCAATATCTGAAAACTATTCATTTTTAAAATAGTTTGCTCGGTTTTTTTAGTTGCTTAAGGCAGCATGGTAAGTCTTAGATTTGCTACTTCATTATTCCTGGAGGCAGAAGTGAAACTGACCACTTTTTAAATGTTTTTCTTACCTGAGACATAAAAGTCTGCCTCAGATGGGCTCAGATTTAAAAAGCCACAATTGATCAATTATTTTTAATGCTGGTGTATATACCTTTCACC
The DNA here is from genome assembly GCA_006408675.1 of Madoqua kirkii. Lineage (NCBI taxonomy): Eukaryota > Metazoa > Chordata > Mammalia > Artiodactyla > Bovidae > Madoqua > Madoqua kirkii. The sequence continues at coordinate 3,193 of SJYC01101389.1, forward strand.
TACTTAGTCTCTTTTCCTATTCTACCCATTATAGGAGACAAGCAAGGTCAAATTCACCTCTTCATGACTTGGTATCTATACCTGTGCAGTTGAACATCACTCGAAAAACGTGCACAGGTAGGGAACTGTCTTCTCTTAAAACCCACAATTATTAGCATGTATATATTAAGCTAGAAGGTTGTTAAAGAAAATAATACAGTTAACAGAACATTCTGAAGAGTCTTTCAAAATCTTTATCTTCAGACTTGGCAGAAATGAATTAAGTAGACAGTTTCTTTCAAGCCCGTGCGTTTGCAAAGAGCCTCAGTACAGAACGGATTTCTGGAAACCAGTTTCAGGCACACTGAGTTGTGAAAAAGACAGAGCTCATTTTGACACATGGGATCCTGAGGGCATGAGAGAAGTGGAAGTTAGGGCTGAACTAAACTGATGGGTAACTTAGATTTATTGACTCCATTGGCAGGAATATGCTAGATGTGTACATGCATGCTCAGTCACTTCAGTCATGTCCCGTTTTTTGTGACCCCATTGACAATAGCCCTCCAGGCCCCTCTGTCCATGGGATTCTCCAGGCAAGAGTACTGGAAGGGGTTGCCATGCCTCCTCCAGAGTATCTTTCCCACCCAGATTGAACTCCCATCTCCTGTGTCTCTTGAATTGCAGGTGGATTCTTTACTGCTGAACTACCAGGAAAAGCCTTATTTGCTCACATGTCTATGTGAGATCAAAGCCTAGCTATTGGCCCAGGGCAAAGTCCCACAGAACTGTTAACTAATGAGGAAAAAAAATGAATTTTGTCTTTAAAAAGGCTTTTAATAGACAATAACTATGTTAAAAAGCTTTTATTAAATTCTGTTGTTTTTTATTAATGCTAAGATTTCACCAAGAATAGTAGATAGCATTTTATATTCATATTTAACTTCAGTTCAGTTCAGTTTGGTCACTCAGTCATGTCCAACTCTTTGCGACCCCATGGACTGCAGCATGTCAGGCTTCCCTGTCCATCACCAACTCCCAGAGTTTACTCAAACTCATGTCCATTGAGTTGGTGATGTCATTCAACCATCTCACTCTGAATGAAAACTCAGTTTTCATTCCAATCCCAAAGAAAGGCAATATCATAGAATGTTCAAACTGTCACACAATTGAACTGATCTCACACACTAGCAAAGTAATGCTCAAAATTCTCCAAGCCAGGTTTCAACAGTATGTGAACCATGAAATTCCAGATGTGCAAACTGGAATTAGAAAAGTCAGAGGAACCAGAGATCAAATTGCCAGCATTCGTTGGATCATTGAAAAAGCAAGAGAATTCCAGAAAAACATCTATTTCTGCTTTATTGGCTATGCCAAAGCCTTTGACTGTGTGGATCACAACACACTGTGGAAAATTCTTAAATTTTAACTTCATTCCATTTCAAATGGAATTAAGTCATCAATAACCTGTATGAAATATATGTGCATATGCATATCATATGCCTTTATTTAGTTCTTCTATAATTCTGACATTGGTGGCTTGGCCATACAATAATGCTAAAAAATATAGTCCTGGGAAATGAATGAACTTATGACAACTACTTAAAATTAAAACAAATATTTTATTGAGGGTAAAAGTAGACTCTATATTTGGATTGAAACAATGTAAATGGTGATTTTAAAAAGTGCTTGCCTTTTTTTAAGGTTCCAGTATTTCATACCAGACTTCCAGGTGGCACAGTGATAAAGAACTCTCCTTTCAATGCAAGAGATGCAGTTCAGTACCTGGGTTGGGAAGACACCCTGGAGGCGGAAATGGCAACCCACTCTAATATGCTTGCCTGGAGAATTCCATGGACAGAGGAGACTGGCAGGCTACAGTGATGGGGTCGCAAAGAGCAGACACAGCTGAATGACTGAGCACATAGTTTTTGCCAAATACAACCATAAATCAGTTACATTCAGTCAAGAGGATAGAAAAAGCTAAACTGTAAATTCAAGGAACTGTGTCAATGTCTTATGAAATATACTTACTGGAAACAGGAATTTTTAGCACCACTTTCCCTTCCAAAATCCATATGTTAGATAAGATCTTTGATCATTAGTGCCTCAACTCAGGCAATGTTATAAGGTTCTCTTGAGACAAAAGTGTATCAGAGAATCCAAGGAATTTTCATGGGTCAAGTAGCATCAGGGTGAGCCTGCCTTTAGCGCTGCTGTGGCAGGAGGTCCCTTTTATAAACTAAGGAAGATATGAGCTATGATTTGAACTAAGATATGAATCACCTGATGCGAAAAGCTGACTCATTTGAAAAGACTCTGATGCTGGAAAAGATTGAAGGCAGGAGGTGAAGGGGACGACAGAGGATGAGATGGTTGGATGGCATTACTGACTCAATAGACAGGAGTTTGAGCAAACTCCGGGAGCTGGTGATGGATATGGAGGCCTGGTGTGCTGCAGTCCATGGGGTCGCAGAGTTGTCATGAATGAGTGACTGAACTGAACTGAACTGATGAGCTATTTCTCACCATATAAGGAATTTAAATTTGCTTATTGCATGATCTCATCAGTCACTGTAGTATCTGGCTGGTAAGGCTGTTAAAACACAACTGACCAGTAACGTAATTTCTACTAAGTAAATATATTGTAGCTACAAAAAGTGAAGTGACTCCTTGCCCACTGTCAGTTACTGAGTCAGCACAGGATCAGGGATGGACATAGAAAATTCAATAACTTATATATCTTCAATATTTTTTGCAGCACAGAGAAAACTAGTCCATGAGATGAATTACATACAACATGCTGAGAATTCGTTCCCCACTCTAGATTGTATTAGCTTACCTTCATTGGTTTTTGCCCCAAGTTAATTTTACTTATTAGGTCTGTGAAAAACATGGCCATGTCCTTGGGGCCTCTGGACATGCATGCTGAAACAAATCAATTATTTGAAATGCCACAGTATAAATACTATCAGAATAAGCTCCTCGGGAGAAGAAAGGTGTCATATAATTCAAAGCAATTTATAAATATCTACTTTCAGACACAGTGTGAGACCTGATCCAAAATTCTTTGAAAGGGGTTTAAATAGAGCTGCCAATATTACATTCTGTCCTGTTTCATGCCTAGAGTAATGTTAAGACATCAGAGTTCAAGTGTTTTCTCTAATATTGATAGAACAGTGTAAAATTAATGTAATTACTTATAAAGGGATATATATAGAAAATTACTTTGGCTCAGATAGTTTTAGCTTGTAAAGTAGAGATTTATTCCTATTGAGATAGTAGAATCTTTGTTGAAATTTCAAGGCTGTTCTTTGAGTATTGAAAAATACTTATACTTACAAAATAAGTTCTAAAGTGTATGCATTTTAGATATTATGTGGATATAATTAAAGTTCTCATATAATGCTGTCAAACATAATGAAGAATGTCAATGAAGGGAATTCTGAGAGTCAACACAAGACCAATTGCGAATAACCTCTATGAATGACCCATATTAAATAAGTGGGGTGAAAAGATTGATTAAAATTAGTTTACATAGTATTAAGGAAACTGTAATGATGGAGTTAGTGAATTAAAGGATCCATGCACACAAGCATAAGGAGGAAAAGAAAATGGTTTAAACTCTAAGTACTCTGAAAAGTAAAAAATTTAGTATCAAGATGGCTACAAATTATTATTACAATTAGAACATGACATTGATAAAAGCATCCAACTTTCCATGTTAACATTGTGCTACGTGCTAGACAAATCAAGATCTACATCTCTATTCTAAATATGTTTTTGAGCTGTAGTGTTGGAGAAGACTCTTGAGAGTCCCTTGGACTGCAAGGAGATCCAACCAGTCCATTCTGAAGGAGATCAGCCCTGGAATTTCTTTGGAAGAATGATGCTAAAGCTGAAACTCCAGTATTTTCATATGAAGAGTTGACTCTTGGAAAAGACTCTGATGCTGGGAGGGATTGGGGGCAGGAGGAGAAGGGGACGACCGAGGATGAGATGGCTGGATGGCATCACTGACTCAATGGACATGAGTGTGAGTGAATTCCAGGAGTTGGTGATGGACAGGGAGGCTTGGCGTGCTGCGATTCATGGGGTCGCAAAGAGTCGGACATGACTGAATGACTGAACTGAACTGAACTAAACTGAAAGGAGATCAGCATTCACAGACTAGTGGGAGAAACAGACAAAAACTCATTATAAGAAGGTGAAATAAATATGTCTTTCTGAGGATTTTCAAAGGAATTTATGGAGTCTCAGAAGAAGTTATCAATACTAGACAAGTTTGGAAATGAGAAAGCTTTGAAGAGACTTTGTCGGAATGTAGCTGCAAAAATAAATAATAATTACATTTAAAAAATGTAACTGCCTGGCCTGGCATATTAAAAATTAACCATATTCTTAATGTTGTTATTATTATTGTTACTGTTATTATCATCATCATCTGAATGAAATGATTGCAGAGATATTCTACTGAGGCCAAATCACATGTGTCAAGTATGAAAATAAGAGATATCATGGCATAGTTGAGAAATACCAAGTGTTATATGTGGCATGTGCACAGCATGAAAAAAAGGGAGGGGCAAGGAATGAGGTTTGAAGGAAAATATCAATTCAGATTCTGAATAGAAAGCACGTGAGACACTTTGAAGGGATAATATGAAAAGAGTCATATCTATTTGCTTATTTGTTATTACTATTTAACTTAAAAAGTAACATAGTCATGTGATGAAAGAGCCATATCATTCAAAAAGATATAAAGTGAAAATTAAATACGTTCCTCCTTATTCTTATGATACCTCTCAGTCCAGCTTCCCATTTTCAAACAGTTTTTAGTTGATTCCTTTTTAGGTCTCTGGAAGCTTGCAATCTGTGTAGAGACCCCTCTTGTATAACACTTCAAAATATCTCAGCCCCACATTTGAATGGCAGCCACTGCTCTAACAATAATTGTGTGCAGGTTTCCACCAGCCTCATGCAGATGCATACTGAGATCCTCTCACTCTTGTTCTCTGTGCTAAGGCTTACTGATGCTACAAAGAACACACTCAGCACTCAGTGTAGATACAGCTGTATGGGAATTCCAAGTCTGTCGGGCTACTATTAGCCAAGAGTCGTTGGGAGTCAATATCTAAATGATTCAGCTCATAAAACTTGTTAGATGATCTGGCAGGAAAGGACACTAGTTGCCTAGAGAGCTGGCCAAATCCATAGTTCGTCCTTGTATTAGTTTCCTCCTCTTTCATAATCCCATTGCCTAACTCTTACTTTCTGAGCTTGCTTCAAAAATAAATTAGTGGCACCCAGGTCTCTGCCCCAGGCTTTGATTTGTGGAGAAACCATGCTAAGACAGCTAGTTCTAGGAACTGTTTTAAGCACACACTCTGTATGGAACTTGGAGCAGCACCATTTTCTGTTTAAAAAAAAGGAATAGTAATCTTGTCTCAAGTATTAAGAAAATGAAGATATCTCCAGTCCTGTTGTGGCATAAAAATACTGAGTCTCTCCTGCTTTAGTCTGGATTCTCCAGAGAAACAACAAATAGGATGTGTATGCACTGAGAGATTTACGTTGAACTGGTCCCTGAGTTAGGTAGGCTCACAGGTTCACTTCTTGTAAGGCAGGTCTTGTGGTTATGAACTCCCTTGGTTTTGGTTTTGGTATATCTGGGAAGATCTCTATCTCTTCTCTATTTCTTGTTTGTATTTTTATTTTATTTTATGCTTGGCTGCACTGGGTTTTCGTTGCAGTGTGTGGGCTTTTCACTGTGGTGTCCTCTCTTGTTGCAGAGCAAGAGCTCCAGGCACGTGGGCTTCAGTAGTTGTGGTATGTGGCCTCAGTAGTTGTGGCACTGTCTTAGTTGCTCCACAGTATGTGAGATCTTCCTGGACCAGAAGTCGAACTCCTGTTCCCTGAATTGGCAGGTGGATTCTTACCCATTGTGCCACCAGGGAAGTCCATATGTCTCCTCTATTTCTGAAGGACAGTTTTGATGGGCACAGTATTGGTTGGTAATTTCTTTCTTGCTTTTTTTTACTCAGTGCTTTGCCTGTATCATTCCACTCTTGCCTTACTTGCAAAATTTCTTCTGAGAAATCTGCTAATGGTTTCATGGGTTTTCCTTGAATTTAATAAATCACTTCTCCCTTGCTGTGTTTAGTATTTTCACTTTATCTTTTGATAACTTGATTATAATGTGATTTTTGTGTAGATCTCTTCAGGTTCAAATTATTTAGAAAACTTTGGGCTTCATAAATTTGGATGTCTGCTCCCTCTGCAGATCTGGGAAGTTTTTAGGTGAGAAAGTTGGATATCCATCTTGGCCTCTCTTTCTTCTGTAGCAGACACTGTGGGACCAGGGAATCCTTCTCAGTACTTGGCTGTGATGTCTTGAAGGATAAGTGATATGGATAAAGTACTCTTCTTGCCTGCTTTGATGCAGTTTTTTTCATTTATTTTTGCTCCAATGGTGTGCTATAACCTTTCTCCTGAGTTCCATAATTTTCACAAAGGCATTCTGATTCACAGAGTTATTTAGTCAGTGTGTCTATTAGTGGAGGATGGAGGAAACTATGACTTCAGTTCAGTTTAGTTGCTCAATCATGTCCGACTCTTTGTGACCCCATGAATCACAGCATGTCAGGCCTCTCTGTTCATCACCAACTCCAGGAGTTCACTCAGACTCACGTCCATCGAGTCAATAATGCCATCCAGCCATCTCATCCTGTGTCATCCCTTTTTCCTCCTGCCCTCAATCCCTCCCAGCATCAGAGTCTTTTCCAATAATGAGTCAACTCTTCGCATGAGGTGGCCAAAGTATTGGAGCTTCAGTTTCAGCATCATTCCTTCCAATGAACACCCAGGACTGATCTCCTTTAGAATGGACTGGTTGGATCTCCTTGCAGTCCAAGGGACTCTCAAGAGTCTTCTCCAACACCACAGTTCAAAAGCATCAATTCTTTTGCGCTCAGCTTTCTTCACAGTCGAACTCTCACATCCATACATGACCACTGGAAAAACCATAGCCTGGACTAGATGACCTTTATTGGCAAAGTAATGTCTCTGCTTTTCAATATTCTATCTAGGTTGGTCATAACTTTTCTTCCAAGGAGTAAGCGTCTTCTGATTTCATGGCTGCAATCACCATCAGAAGTGATTTGATTTTGGAGCCCCAAAAGATCAAGTCTAATACTGTTTCCACTGTTTCTCCATCTATTTCCCATTTAGTGATGGGACCAGACGCCATGATCTTCATTTTCTGAATGTTGAGCTTTAAGCCAACTTTTTCACTCTCCACTTTCACTTTCATCAAGAGATTTTTTTTAGTTCCTCTTCACTTTCTGCCATAGGGTGGGGTCATCTGCATATCTGAGTTTATTCATATTTTTCCTGGCATAAGACTTGATATTTTTATGTCTTGATGATATCACTGAGACTGGCAAGTCCAAAATATGCAGCATGGCCTGAAATACTGGAGATCCAGGAAAAACTGATGCTGGAATTTATGCCGCAAGTTTGACAGGCTAAGAAGTTTCAATGTTGCAGCTCAAGTTTAAATACTGTCTGATGGCAGAGTTTCTTTTTACTTGAAGGAGGCCATCCATCTTTGCTATGATTTGATGAAGTCCACTTTGCCAACAAAGATCCATCTAGTCAAAGCTATGATTTTCTCAGTAGTCATGTACAGATGTGAGAGCTGGACTATAAAGAAGGTTGAGTGCTGAAGAATTGATGCTTTTGAACTATGGTGTTGGAGAAGACTCTTGAGAGTCCCCTGGACAGCAAGGAGATCAAACCAGTCAATCCTAAAGGAAATCAGTCCTGAATATTCATTGGAGGGACTGATGCTAAAGCTAAAGCTCCAATACTTTGGTGACCTGATGCGAAGACCTGACTCATTGGAAAAGACCCTGATGGGGAGGAGAAGCGGAGGACAGAGGATGAGATGATTGGATTGCATAACCGACTCAGTGGACATGAATTTGAGCAAGGTCTAGGAGCCAGTGATAGACAGGGAGGCCTGGTGTGCTTCAGTCCATGGGGTTGCAAAGAGATAGATATGACTGAATGATTGAACTGACTGACTGACTAACTGACCCACATTATGGGGCAGAAACATCTAGATTAATATCTGAGCATCATCACACATTTAAAGTGAAAGTAGAAATGAAGTTGCTCAGTTGTCTCTGACTCTTTGTGACCCCATGGACTGTAGCCTGTCAAGTTCCTCCATCCGTGGGATTTTCCAGGCAAGAGTGCTGGAGTGGATTGCCATTTCCTTCTCCAGGGGATCTTCCCTACCCAGGAATCAAACCCGGGGTCTTCCACATTGCAGGCAAATGCTTTACTGTCTGAGCCACCAGGGAAGCCCAACCTATTTAAACTGACACATAAAATTAAGCACCACAATCACACACCTGGGATGAATTTAAATGAAAGTATAGGGAGAAGAGAAAGTGTTGGATTGTGCAGGAACTATCACACTTGAATTGAAGGGGGCAATGGACATTTTAAGGATTATGGAGCTGTAAAGTGCTTTGAATGCCCTGACAACAACTCAAGGCATACTATCAAAACCAGAATTGCTATATGGAAGATTCTAAAGACATTTTCATGCATATTTATGGGACACATTATTCTGAATATTAGACCCAGCATTCAGAGAAGGCAATGGCACCTCACTCCAGTACTCTTTCCTGGAAAATCCCATGGATGGAGGAGCCTGGTAGGCTGTAGTCCATGAGGTCGTGAAGAGTCAGACACGACTGAGCAACTTCCCTTTCACTTTTCAGTTTCATGTATTGGAGAAGGAAATGGCAATCCACTCCAGTGTTCTTGCCTGGTGAAACCCAGGGATGGGGGAGCCTGGAGGGCTGCCGTCTATGGGGTCGCACAGAGTCGGACATGACTGAAGTGACTTAGCAGCAGCAGCAGCAGCAGCAGCAGACGCAGCATCTAATTGTGAGTGTTGCAGAGCAATAATAATATACAGCCCTAACGGTTCCCTGATGCCAGAGACAAGGCCTGAATAAGAAGGGACAGTGAGCCAGAAACTTGAGAAGAAGACACTAGGACTGACAAACTTGACACTAAAGAACAGCCAAGTTGCCCTTCGTTCTCTGTGCTAGCAATGATTCTCCATACTAGAGGGGCAAAAAGACTCCTCTTGCCTGGAGAATCTGTAAAACCCTCAACCAAGACCAGAATCTCATAACTTGATATCTTGTAAAGTCTGCAGCTTTTACCCTTGCCATTCCCATTTCCTCCAATTCGCATCATGATAAGAGCCTTAGCTAGAAAAAGAACCTCATTTCTTACCTGGCAGAAAAGCTCACAAACCAAAGAAATCTCCAGATTTGGCTAATGTATCATCAGGAACCAGAGGAAAATGTATGGAATCTTGATGATGTTAGATTCAAGGGATAAATTATGAGCCTGAACAGGGAAAAGCTTATTGTCACAGGAGCCAAGTTTCATTGTCTCAGTAAATTTAACCTGTTCAAATATGCCTTGGAATGGCTTCTCATAGATTGGACATAACAATGATCTTCAGTAATAAGATGGAAGTATTGCAATAGCTCTAACATAGTGTTAAGAAAGGGGCCAGAAAGCTCCGGGAAATGGACATGTTTGAATGGCCATTGCGTGAGATGAGAAGGCCTAGCTAATGGTTATTTCTCAGGAAGTTCCAGAGGATGTTCTCTCTACTTAGACAATAAGAAACATACTAGTGAGAAAGATGTTAGCTTCTTGGAGAATCAGTGGTAGTTAACATCTGGAGGTTGGTTGATGCCATGTGACTACCTTCTGTAGAATCAAGAATAGTGGGATGCTGGATGAATCTCACAAGTATATTGAGCATATGTAGCCAATACAAAAGTATGTGTACTGTGTAACTGATCTCCATAAAGGCCAAAATGGACACAACTAGGAAAAAAAAAAAAGAGTAATGGATTCAATAAAGGTGGAAGCCAGTTTGAAGCACATAATTTGCAGAGACAAATTAGATACAATTATTTAAAATGGGTAGCAGAACTGAAAATACTGAACGACCAGATTTTCCTAAATTTTCTGTGCTAGAAGATAGCCTGCCTGCTAGAAGAAAACAATCAGGATGTTTTGTCTCACAGCGATTTCTGGGCAAAACTAATAAATTATGGCGTCTCATAGTGCATGATAGACGACCAGTCAAATACAATACTTTCTGACTTATGTTAACAACAGCAGTAGCAAAAATAGAATGTCTGGTAAGCAGAAGTCTGAAGTTAGACATTGAAATGGAAAAATCACAGTTCCTCACCAAGCTTCCAGATTTAAGTCAGCTCACACAAGCAGCACCCATTGATTGAAAAGAAGCCAGATTCCACTGAGAAAAATATTTGCAATGGCAACACAGCAATTTCTGAGAAGAATTCTAATCTTTTTTCAGATGGCTATAATTATTTACCAACATAATGATTTTGGGAATAGGACAACATCTAGATTCTGAGAATTGGGAATTTTTCAGAAAAAGATCTGAGATAGCATTGATACCAGAGGACCCAAAATGTCATATGGTCTTCTGGGTAAAATGGGGGCTAATGGAGTTCAGGCTATACATGGAACTCTGGCTCAAGTCAGTTTCTTTTTGAATTCTATGATCCATGGATATTTCTATGGCCCCTTGGTGTAATTTTTTGGCTCTGAAATTTATTTCTCGACCTGTGAAAAAAGAGCTATCATTGTAGAAAGGGTCTAGTGGATGCTTGTAATCTGTTTCCCTTTTCCCAGCAAAAAGAGAAAATCAGAAGCAATAATACATCCCCAGAGGAACTGAATAGATTAGGGCCATCATGAAAGATTTAAAGAATTGTGGAGAGAGAAGTTGGCAACATTGCATCTTCATTTAAGTTGCCTCTGCGGTCCCTGCAAATGCAATTTGATCATGACAATCAGGATGCAACAATAAAGAATTAAACAAATGATACACACAGTTCCTTTGTTGGATGTGATATCTTTACTAAAAATATAAACACAGCTTCTAGTACTTCGTATGTGTGTATGCTCAGTTGCTCAGTCATGTCTGATTGTTTGCAACCCCATGGACTGTAGCCTGCCAGACTCCTCTGTCCATGAGGTTCTCCAGGCAAGAAGACTGGAGTATGGGTTGCTATTTCTTATTCCGAGGGATCTTCCTGACCCAGGGATTGAACCTGTGTTGCTTGCATCTCATGCATTGGCAAGTGGATTCTTTGCCACAGCACCACCCGGGAAGCCCCAAGACTTCATGTTATAGGTATTAATTAGGTGATGTAATCTTTTGAACACCAATCAGTGGAGGAGTATATTCAGCTTGCTTTCACATAGAAAGGACAATTATACACATTCACTAGACTGAGATATTTTGCTTTTGCTCAATCTTAATTGTGTTGGCATTAGAACACACGTTGCCTCTACCAGTAGGCCTGGGAGTGGATGGATAAATGCTTCCCTGTTTCATTTCCTGGGAGATTAATGTAAAATGAGTTTTCCAACATTCCTCAGAAATGCATCAGAATTGACTTTTAATCACCTATGTTTGTAGCCAACTCAATAACATGTTCATATATTTGCTTTCCTTCCTTCCCTATTTCACTCACTATTTTTCTAATTCCTGGACTCACTTCCAAAATAAACTATATTTTTAAAAGCCTTAGTCTGAAGATTTGCTTTGGAGGAAAATAGACTAAATATTTCACTACAGGACTAAATAATAGATACCTTTATCATGAGTTATTATATTCTCCTCATTTGAAAGAGAATTATTTTAGCATTTTTCTTTCCTCTTTCCTTTCAGCCACCTTGATATATATAAATTCATCCATTGGTTTCCTGTAGCACATTAAGATATATTTATTCTTTATTTTTTCTTTCCTGATAGCTCAGATGGTAAAGAATCCACCTGCAATGAGGGAGACTTGTGTTCAATCTCATGAGAAGGTAATGGCCACCCACTCCAGTATGCTGGTCTGGTGAATTCCAGGGATTGTATAGAATCTTTATTTATGGATTTTCTTAAATATCATGTCTTTAAGGATTTCCAGATGTAAACAAGTTTTACTAACTTTTAACTGTATAAAATTAAAACATGGTACTTAAAAAGAGTTTTCCAGAAAAAAAGTCCTCTCTCCATTGTCCTTGTTTTTACCTGTAGCTTTTAAAATCTAATCTCCATAGCTTGCCATTTTTTCCTCGTTTTTTCATTTCTATCTTCTTTTGATCTAATTTATAAGAAATTCTTCCTATTAGATGTAAGTACTTTTTGTGCTTAGTAATTTAATTTTCAATCTGGAAAGTTTATTTTTATCATTAAAAAAACCCAAGTTTTTTATAGTTTCTTTGTGTTACTGGTTGCTTATGATACACATACCACGCCCCCCACCCCCCCTCCCCCCACTGAAGTTTCTAGCACACAGGATT
>SJYC01101390.1:0-66863 GCA_006408675.1 Madoqua kirkii
TCTAGCACACAGGATTGTCAGATTTAGCAAATAAAAGTACAGGCACAGAGTCAAACTCAAACTTGAGAAGAACAAAAAAATGGGCTTTTGCATAAGGATATCCCATACAAATATTTGCGATTTACTTACATAAAAAACACCTTACTCATTGCTCATCTGAAACTCAAATCTAGCTCAATGTCCTATATTTTATCTGGAAACTTTACTAGCAGAGCCCTTTGGACTCAGAAAATATTAATTTGGTCATTTAATAGAACTTCTATTTTAAATTTCTCTGAGCTCTTTATTTTCTTTTTTTTATGCCTCCAGCAGTTTCTCTTTATGAATTTAACAGTTACTTGACTTATTTGAGGATAATCACTGGATTTTAAATGAAACCATTTTCTCTTCTTGAGTTATTGCTCCTTTTGTTTAGGATCAGTTTGATTTGTTATTCTTTCATCACTTCCTTGATTGTGAATCCCTTTAAATGTTTAGTGATCCTTCTTTGACTGTTTAGTAATCATGCCTGAAGGGCCATCTTCATTGGTATTGGTAGTTGTATTGCTTTTCTAATTCTCCTTCTGTTGCCAGTTTTGTGTGGTTCAGTTTTCCTAAAATGCCCTTCCTTTGGAGCATATTGACAAGGACTTGACACTTCACACACGTTTTTGTTGTTCAGTCGCTCAGTTGTGTCTGACTCTTTGCAATGCCATGGACTGTAGCATGCCAGGATTCCCTGTCCCATCTCCTGGAACTTGTTCATACACATGTCCTTTAAGTCGGGGACGTCATCCAGCCATCTCATTCTCTGTCATCTCCTTCTCCTCCTGCCTTAAGTCTTTCCCAGCATCAAGGTCTTTTCTAATGAGTTGGCTATTTGAATCAGGTGGCCAAAGTATTGTAGCTTCGCTTCAGCATCAGTCCTTGCAATGAATATTCAAGATAGATTTCCCCTAGGATTGACTGATTTGATCTATTGTATCACTTATCAAGATTTTTGAAGAAAAGCAAGTTTCAAGGTTCAAGCAGAAGAAGATACATGTAGTGTTAGACTGATCAATAATTTGAATAAACTACATTGTATTGTTAGGAAATTTAATTCAATTGCTCAGTTGTGTCTGACTCTTTGGGACCCCATGAACTGCAACACACCAGGCTTCCCTGTCCATCACCACTCCTGGAGGTTACTCAAACTCATCTCCATTGAGTCGGTGATGCCATCCAACCATCTCATCCTCTGTCATCCCCTTCTCCTCCTGACTTCAATCTTTCCCAGCACCAGTAAGGTCTTTTTCAATGAGTCAGTTCTTCACATTAGGTGGCCAGTTTGTTGAAGTTTCAGCTTCAGGATCAGTCCTACCAATGAATATTCAAGACTGATTTCCTTTAGGATGGACTGGTTGGATGTCCTTGCAGTCCAAGGGACTCTCAAGAGTCTTTTCCAACACCACAGTTCAAAAGCATCAGTTCTTCGGCACAGGCTTCTTCACAGTCCAACTCTCACATCCATACATGACTATTGAAAATATCATAGCTTTGATTAGACGGACCTTTGTCAGCAAAGTAATGTCTATGCTTTTTAGTATGTTGTCGAGGTTGGTCAAAGTTTTTCTTGCAAAGGAGCAGTCATCTTTTAATTTCATGGCTGCAGTCACCATCTGCAGTGGTGGGAACCCCCCAAAATAAAGTCTCTCACTCTTTCCATTTTTCCCTCATTTATTTGCTATAAAATGATGGAATCAGATGTCCTGATCTTAGTTTTCTGAATGCTGAGTTTTAAGCCAACTTTTTCACTCTCCTCTTTTACTTTCATTAAGAGACTCTTCAGTTCCTCACTTAATTAATCAATTGGAAATTCATCTGGAGCTTGGGTGGACTTGCAGTTAAAGCTATAGATATTGAAATTTGCTGTTTTTATTTACAAAATAAACATGAGAAATTCATTGGTATTCCAGTGAATTTTAATGTCAGTGTTCACATAGTCAGGGCCTTAGATACCTATTGCCTTTTGACCTACAAATAAAAAGAACCAAGAAACAGACATGTATTTGTATTTTCTGTCTGTAGATTTGTTTTGGAAGTCGTGGTTAGGGACCTGAATGAATCAGAGTCATATTGTTGTATCACTGCCCATGTTTCTGCACTCTATCTGCTTGGCCACACACTAAAATGAAAAAATTGATATCCTTGGTTAACAAAGCAGTAATTTCAAACAATTTTAAGAACTATCAAACTATAACAACTATAACACATAAAGATATCAAATATATATATTTCCAGAAGCTTTTATGACTTTTAATAATTTTTTCCTTCTTGTCTCAAAGTTATATTTCTTGAATGAATATTTCTATGCTAATACAATATAACTGTAAATTAAAAAGGCAACTTACTGTTCAGTAAAATGTATGCACCCTTTTGGGGCTTTCCTAGGTTAGGTGGCGAGATGGTAAAGAATCTACCTGCCAAAATAGAAGACACAAGAGACATGGGTTCAAAGCCTGGATAAGGAAGATCCCCTGGAGGAGGAAATGGCAACCCACTCCAGGATTCTTGCCTGGGAAATCCCATGGACAAAGAGTCACAGAGTCTACAGTCCACAGAGTCACAGAGTTGGACATGCTTAAGGACACACACACAAACACACACCCACCCTTTCAGGATGTAGAATGAAGGCTATTCCTAGCCTAATAAACAGTTCCTAACTGTATTTCTCTGTCCCCATTGAATTTGGTTACATCCATGTGAGTAGAAATTATGTCTTCAATTTTCAAGTAAGACTTTTAAGAAGCAAGAGTGCTTTTCTTATATACCCTACAGCCAGGTAATTATATAGAAGATCTGAGGGCTTAGTGGAGTCACAACATGAGAATAGTCTCAGTCCCTAAATCACAGCACACAGAAGAGTCTCCATCAACCTGAACACACCCATGACTGAGAAACAAACGCAAAGAGTCACAGAGTCTACAGTCCACAGAGTCACAGAGTTGGACATGCTTAAGGACACACACACAAACACACACCCACCCTTTCAGGATGTAGAATGAAGGCTATTCCTAGCCTAATAAACAGTTCCTAACTGTATTTCTCTGTCCCCATTGAATTTGGTTACATCCATGTGAGTAGAAATTATGTCTTCAATTTTCAAGTAAGACTTTTAAGAAGCAAGAGTGCTTTTCTTATATACCCTACAGCCAGGTAATTATATAGAAGATCTGAGGGCTTAGTGGAGTCACAACATGAGAATAGTCTCAGTCCCTAAATCACAGCACACAGAAGAGTCTCCATCAACCTGAACACACCCATGACTGAGAAACAAACGCCAGTGATCTTAATCTGCTAAAACTGGAAGTCCATTTGCTGCTTCATCCTAGCTTGCCTAAATCACATAATGTTCCTGTTTGATGCATTTCTCTTTCTCTAGAGGCATCATATCTTATAAAAGTACTTGGAAATTAAAAACTCTCATTTCAAATGATAAGAATAATTTTTTAGTATAAAATTTATTTTTTATTATTTTAAAAAGAAAGCACAGTGATCATATGTAAATATAAAAAATATTTTCAGAATATTATTTTTGCTAACATTTTGATCTGTGTTGATTGATTTCTGAGTATTATAGATTTCTTCTACTGAAAAGTGAATTACAAAGGGGAAAACAGGTTGTAATACATGTGGTCTTCATAACTATGACAATTTTTATTTCTTATCTTTCAATAAAATTGAATTGATTTTGAGCACCATCAAGTAAATACTATAAACAGACTGTTATGGGACAAATTCTCTCTCCCAAAATGCCTATATAAAAGTCTTCATGATGGGATTGCTGCTGTTTAGTTGCTGAATTGTGTCACCTCATTAGTGACTCCATGGATTGTAGCCTACCAGGC
Organism: Madoqua kirkii; assembly: GCA_006408675.1. Classification (NCBI taxonomy): domain Eukaryota; kingdom Metazoa; phylum Chordata; class Mammalia; order Artiodactyla; family Bovidae; genus Madoqua; species Madoqua kirkii. The sequence continues at coordinate 3,870 of SJYC01101390.1, forward strand.
TCCTCTGTCCATGGGATTCCAGGACAAGAATACTGAAAATGGTTGCCATCTCCTTCTCCAGAGAACCTTCCCAAATCAGAGATTGAACTCACATCTCCTGCACTGGCTGGTGGATTCCTTACCACTGAGCCATCAGGGAAACCCTCATGATGGGATTATCAGACATGGAGCAACAGACTGGTTTGAAATTGGGAAAGGAGTACATCAAACTTGCATATTGTCACCCTACTTATTTAGCTTATATGCAGAGTACATCATAAGAAATTCTGGGCTGGATGAAGTGACTCAAGGCAAGAATACTGAAGTGGCTTGCCATTCACTTCTCCAGTGGACCACGTTCTGTTTTATATACTTCATGTAAATTAATTAATTTACTTTCTTGATAACAATGTAGTACATGCCATTATTATTCCCATTTCTCAGATAAGGAAACAGAGACTCTGAGAGGGGCTTAGTGAGTGGTGAAATCCTGGCAGTTTTCCTCCAGAATCTGTGGCCACATTATTGAACTCTTGGGTGCCAAATGAAACAGTATCACAGTCCCATGGAAGTGGCTGGGGGCTCACTCAGTGAAGAATACAGGAGGCACTAGATGCCTGGTGTCCTCACTGACACCCCACTGCCAAGTACCCTGACCCCTGAGATCATGGCTGATACCTTATATTTATCTTGTTTAAACTTTTAATGTTAAAACAACACTTACTCATTTTCTTCTGAATGCAAAGGCAACACACACAAGCTCATTATGAAATTTTGGAAAACTGTAGAGAAACTCAGAAAATAGAACCTTTTGCATCTTGGCATCCAGAGAGTATATCCTCCCTTGTCTTTCTTCCACACTGGTATTTTATGTACATTTTTACAGCTTTATTGATATATAATTTACATACAATATAATTCACTCATTTAAAGAATCCAACTCAATGGTTTTTGGTATATTACATTATTAATTTTTAAAAATTGTGGTAAGTATCCATCACATAGAATTTGCCATTTTAACCACCTTTAAGTGTGTAACTCAATGGCAGTAACTATAGCCACAGTGTCAGGAAACCATTACTCTTATTTCCCATACCTTTTTATTACCCTAAATAGAAACTCTGTAATTATTAAGCAACAAATACTCAGTCCCCTTCTTCTTCAAGCTTCTAGTAACCTTGGATCTACTTCCTGTCCTTCTATATTTGCATGTTCTAGATATTTCTTGTAGGTGGAATCATTTAGTATTTGTCCTTTTGCATTTTGCTTATTCACTTACACTGTTTTCAAGTTTCATCCGTGTTGTAGCATGTATCAGATGTTCACATGCTTTGGAGTCTACTTTTTAGTTTAACTGTATATTGTGAAAGTGTTTCCGGTACGGCAGGGGCTAGACATTAAAGCTAGGCTAATTTTTATGAACTGCACTAAGGAGTTTGGGTTTAATTCTGCAGGCAAGAAGAAACAGTGAAGGTTTTTTCTTTCTTTGTTTTCAATTGGAGAATGATGTGATGAAGTTTCTGTTTCAGAAAGAACACCCTGACACAGGCAGGGAAGAGGCTTGGGACGCGGGCCCCTTTGGAAGCCCCATTTGTCAGACCTGGATAAACTTCAGCGTTGCACACAGTGTTTGTAAAAGCACATACTCCTTGGCCCCACCTCAGGAGTCCTCCTCAGCAGGCCTTAGAGGAGACCAAGAAACCTGCCTTTTAAGCTGTGTCCCAGTTGGTTCCTATGCAGGTAGTTCTTGGACTTTGAGAAGTACTGGACTAAAGGTTAGAAGACTAATTTGTCATTTATTTTGCCTAATGTTATTTTTAAAATTGCATTGACAGAGAAATGCTTTTATATTTAAAGTGAAGCAAAAGTCATTGTGTAGTTTCCCTCCATACAAAGAATACTGACACCCTGGGACTAAATTTGACAGGAAGAAGATGTTGCCTAATGACTTCTGCCTCACACTGTATAAATTCTCATTTTCATTAATTCAGTTGTATTCATCTTGCTTGTACCAACTTGAGTTTTAAGCTGCTTTGAATAAGAAGCCTTTGTAACCTTTCTCTCCTATACCCTGTGATGTTTGATGCCAGTTGGTGGTCCTGAGTACTTGATTAATTGATTTCAAAACAAAGGCTTAACTTCTAAGGTGGAAATATTGTATGTTTATTTTTCATTCTGTGGATGACTTGTTCAAGTTGAAATTCAGCAAATCTGTTTTCATTGTAAAATTATGGCCATTTTTGTTCATTAGGAGTTTATCCTAAAGTTTGATTGCACTTTTAATATACTTCTCATTATAGTCCTTTCTATTATGCTCTGCTGTTACTCTACTCTTTAATATATTACCATCCACAGATTCAATTCTTTGTTTTCCTCTGTATCATAAAAGTATCATGAAGAAATGATGTTCATTGTACTGGCATGTAGAATAACCACTCTTTGTTTCTGTATGTGACTGTCCTAAAGACAGATTGCAACTCTTCTGTTTATGTCTTCCAAAGAAGACCAGACTATGAAAAAACTACATCCTGTGTTAGCTATGTCTGCCAATTTCTGGGCAGATTTTCAAGACACTAGAAAACTCAGGCTCAGAACCCCAAGAAAGGCTGCACTATAAATAAGGAGGAGCTTCCTCCCAGCTGTTAGACAGAGCTTCCAGAGCAGGATTCCTCTGCTCCAGTAGGACAGATGTTCTCTAGGGAGGAGGATGGCATCTGTCAGGAAGAACTGACTATCAACCTCCTTGCAGATGCAAATAGCTAATTGTCCCTGCTGAATAGACTTACATGTCATTGTTCCTGCATTTTCATAGGAGAAAAAAAATAATTTGAGGCACTCTGGATACACTCACAAAACAGGATCAGGCTCTGAAAGTGGAACCATCTCCAAAATCAGTAATTAAGAGTGCTGCAGAAACAGGTTGTGGCTTGTTTATCCCTGGTGTCTTTCCTTCCCCAAGAGGGGTTTGCGCCTGCCCTTAGGGGAAGAAGGCTGCTTTACCTGAGGACCTGGGTTCTGGATCTTGGGAAAAGCAACATTTTGGAATGAAAATTGTGATAAACCCTGGTTTCTCTTTCTCTCTCCTATCTCCCTCCCTCCCTCCCACTCTTCCTTCCTCTCTCTCTGCCCTCCCTATGTGCTAGCAGAGCCTGGGTATATTTTTCTGGTTTGGTTCTTTGTTTTCCTAATCTCTAAAGCAGGAGGTTGAACCAGATGGTCTCCAAACACTTAAAATCTCTCCTTGATTCCCTGGTAACTTGGTCCATACATCTTTCTTCATGTGTTTACCCTGGTTTTGGTCAACCAGTGTCCTTCCACCTGTTCAACAGGAGATATTTTGTCTTATTTGAACTCTATTGAATCTCTATACAGAGGATTGGCTGGGCTTTAAGGTTCTGTCTATATCAATTGAAATATATATCACTTTCCTTTTTGTAGAAGTGGTATGTGTAATTGAAACAGTTTTTTTTTTTTTTTTGAGAACCTTTAATTCTTAAATGTGAGCTGTGACTTGGAGCCAGCATTGTGGGAGCAATATTGAGGACAACAAGGAAGCTCTGCTGTTATTTCAGATCTTAGTGTTTCCTGGGTTGTACCTTGAATTCCTCTTGTGTGTATGATTCATGGTACATTTCTTAGGGAAAAATACAGAAGACCATCCTCATGGGGATGGCCTCTCTCCCTTTAGCAATAGGGAGAGCATCCATCTCTACTGCTCTGGTTGGCTTGCTGGACCATCTGCTCTCACTGATGGTACTGGTTCACTTCTTAATGTCCTTGTGAGTCTCCCATGGTCCAGTGGCCCCAGCTCCAAATCCAACTTAGTGTTTTAGTTGCTTTCAATTTCTTACTTCTTTTAGTTAAGTTCCTCTTGAAACATAGACAATTGAGTCTTACATTTTGAGTTCTATTGATCTCTGTTGGAGACCTTGAGTTAATCTCCATCACTTTTACTTTTGAAATTTTCTCTCCCATAACCCACTCCAGTACTCTTGCCAGGAAAATTCCATGGATGGAGGAGCCTCATAGGCTATAGTCCATGGGGTTGCAAAGAGTCGGACATGACTGAGTGACTTCACTTTTCTTACTGGTCTAAGTCAAATATCTATTGTTTTGTTCTGTTTTCAATTCTGTTTCCTAAATATTAAGGATCCTGTGCTGTTTTTATTTCTCTTACAAACTGTTTTTGCCTGGCTGGTTGGATTTCCTTTGAGAAGGCATCGTCTATTCTTCCCTGTGTTTCATGTCAGCCTTTGATGTCCTTGCCTCTCATGACATCTCTAACCTGTGAATATGCCTTTATTTCACCCCATTGTCCTTTTTCTTCACCTTCTCTACTCATTTCTGGGTCAGCAGTTGCTTTGCTATCTCTTTCTGCCTATAATTTGTCTACAGAATCCATTCTACACTCTATAGCATGGCTGACAAGACTTTTCACTATCAACCTGTAGATTCCTCTCCAGCTTGCTTCCCTTTTCTTTATAACTCATTCATCCACCTCCAATCTTATAGCCTCTAACATGCAAGGATCTTTTCTGTCTCTGTGCTTCTGTTTGCTTGATTATCATAAGCCTGGATGCCCATTTCCCTCTTTTCTGACTGGCAAGCTCTTGCTCACTGAAGCAATGGACATGAACTTGGGAAAACTTCAGAAGATGGTGAAGGACATGGGGGGCCTAATGTGCTGCAATCCATGCAGTTGCAAAGAGTTGGATACTACTGGGTGACTGAACAACACCAATAAGATTCTTATTAATCCTTTAGTACTTAACCCTTATATTGCCTCTTCATTTCTGGACTGAATCCCTTTCTCCTTGGAGCTCCCATGACATATTGTTTTTAGCCCTGGAGATGTAGCTTTACGTTGTATCATCATTACTTGCCTCTTTTCTCCTCATTAGACTATATGCTCCTAGAAGGTAAAAGCCAAGCTTAGTTTCTTTATTACAGAGGACTCAGGACCTCTCATAGAGCTTGGAGAAGTGGCAGGGGCTCTTTGGAAGAGTTTTATTACCAGAGAGGGTAGGGTAATCCTGACTCACCACTTAGGAACGAGATGGCCTTGGGCAGGTCACTTCATCTGTAAAAACCTTGATTTCCTGATCTGTTCAATGGGAATAAGAATATTACACTGCATGTTGGTTATAAAGACTAGAGACAACAGAGCAGTTCAGAGAGTATCTGGTGCAGGGCAGTTCATAGTGTTATTTGTGTGAATAATCAAGTGGTGTTGCTCTTTGATTACTTTCTCTAATATCCTTATTTTTCTAGGCTTTTCTTTTTCATTTAAATTTTTTTCCCCAGTCTCATTTCTGAGCTGTGTATTCTTGGCTTGAGTTAGCATGTTCATTTGTGGGAGGTTGATGAGAAGTGGAGAAAGGAAAAGGAAATTGAAAAACTGCCTTCATTTGGACAGTAAGGATCCAATTTTAACTTGACAGTTGTTCTGTGATAGACTCCCCAGTCTGGTTAGATTCACAAGGCATGATGATAATGTGGTGGAGTTTTTAGCAGATATTCTAGAAATTGGCACACATGCACATCTTTGCAGATGCATGCACACGTGTACATATGTTGAAATAAATTTCTACCAAGTGAGTTAGCCCCTTGTCAAAGTGTCATCATAGACCATCCACCTTCCCAGAATGTTATTGCTCAGCATTTCTTTCATCTCTTCTTTCAGAGCTGCATATTCATTAGAATTCCTCATTGATCATAAGCCAAGGTTAATAAAACACTAATAATCATTACCTAAGGTATTGAATCCTTATAAGGAGTTGGGTAGTATATTAAATGCTTTACAATTTAATATGGATTTTATCTGCATTTAAATGGATTATCTCACTTCACCCTGATAAACTCATGGGGCAGGAACCATCATTCCATGTTATAGATGAGGGTAACAGAGCTTGAAGAGGCTAGAGGTTTGTCCACATCCGGAGTTACTAAGTGTCAGGAGTTGAGATGTAAACCCAGACTTTAGTTCCCATGGCCTAAGTTACCATCCTGACTGGAGATCTACAACACATTTAAGGGATATGGTTACCTTTTGGAAACCAAGGTATGTTTGGCCCTAAGTAACACTAAATGTTTGCTGTGTTATGTAAGCTAGATTGAATATATGCTTTAAATCTGTTAACTATTTCATAACTTGGCTGTGGACCTAAAAAAGAAAAAATCTGGGAATACCACCACTTTAGATAATTCCCATTTAAATGTGTCACAGTGCCTCTTTTCCCTTATGCTAATTTGGAATTTAAAAAGAATGTGTATGAAAAGTAATACAACCACTATGAAAAGTATTCTGTTTTTTGTGTTTTATAATAAAAACCTCACATAAGAGAAGGTCTGGCTGGTGTGTGGACCAGTTTTAGTAGAAATACTGTTTCATTCATCAAGAACCTGTGCCATAGCTGTGGTTTGTTCTCATGTTTGAGATGAGGAACTTGAGGATTAGTAAGGTTCAAGGTTACTCTAATAGTATACTACTTTTCTGGCTCTAAAACCCATGCTTGCTCCACTGGATGACAAATTAGCCCAGCAAAGATTTATTCTTCTGTAATCAGGATCCGTTTCTCCCTTTTCTGTCCTCAGCCAGCATCAGGATTTGTCTTTATCCATTATTTGCAGAATTAGGGCAGAAGAAGTCTTATGGAGGAGGAAACTTTATATAGACCATGGTTTAATATGGCAGGTTGGTGCCTGAGAGTAGAGTTAGGCACACATGGGGTGGAGACTATAAATGAAATGGACTCTGGAAAGTGATTTCCCTGGTGCTTGCAATATTTATTTATAATTAACAAATGACATTGTGGGACATGATATATTTGATCCCTAAGATCAGTGATTCTGCTGAATGTAATGGCTCATTAAAGTTTGACAATGGAATATGAAATCAAGTGTTCTTAAATGACAGTTGATCTTCAGTTGTCCTTAGGAATGTTTTCTGCCTGTTCAGAGTGGTGAGAAGTGGCATTCCCTGTGAGACCTGCCTTGGAAAGTCGGGGCTGCAGTGGCCTCGTGTTTCTTATGGATATACATGGGTAGCAGAGGAGCCAGGAGACTAGGACTTGATTCAAGATGGTCACACTGAAGGCATGTGGGTTCCAGCTTCAGTGAACCTGGGTAGATACAGGCTGTGAGGGTGGAAAATGCAGCTCTGGAGTCATACTGTTCGTGTTCAAATCCTAGCTCACACACCTAACCAGCTGGGCAGCCTTGTGAAGTTCCTTTTCTTCTTGAAGCACATCAACTCAAATGGGAATAGTGATGGCCCCTGAGTGGTGGAAAGGCTTTTTTGTGAGGTCTTCGGGAAATAGGGACAGAGTCTGGTTTCTAACAAGCTCCTAGTGCAGTTTGCTATTACTGTGTGTCCGAGGCTGTGTGCACTGGAGTGGGGAGGGTGTTGCCAAGGTGCTTATAGCCCACTGACTTTACACAAGGGAGGGTTTCGTGCAGGCCTGTTGACCAGCTTGTTTCATATTGCTGGTGAGCTAAGAATGTCTTTTTTTTCCTTCTCAGTTTTAAATGTGTAGCCTGTGACTGCCTTCACACTACAATGACAGAAAGAGTTAAGAGGTTAGAACAAAGAATATTTGGCCTGCAAAACTAAAATATTCACTCTCTGACCATTCACAGAAGAACTTACTGAGCCCTGATTTAGTGCCCAAGATAGATATCGGCTCCACTGTTTACTAGCTGTGTCATCTGAGGCAAGTTACTTTTTCTCTATTAGCCTCACTTTTCTCATCAGTAAAGTCAGGAAAGTGATATATACCCAGCAGAGGAAAATTAAATGAAGTCAGTTATATATAAAGAGTTGAGCATGGTACCTGAAACATCATAAGAGCTGCACAAACTGCTGCCCTGATATTCCATATTCAGAGAATAGTGTGAGGTCATGTTGGCTAGAGTTGATCAGGGCTGTCTTCTTTGAGGAGGTAAAACTTATTCAGGTCAGTAAATCAAGTGGAGAAAGTTTAGAATCTGAGTGAGAAGATACAGGAAAGGAAGGAAAAGTCAGAAAAAAGGCCTCATGTGTGAGTAAATGTTCAGCCAATGTAGGCGAATGAATGACAGGGTGTAGGTATATGCGAACTAGATGCCTACTTAGACTCCAAACCAGGTCTTAGCCAGGACTCAATCCACTCCCATGAGTTCACTGACCCCTGTCAGTGAGGCTACTGCTCAGATGGACTTCACCCAGGCCACTTCACCCAGGCTAATAGATGGACTTCACCCAGGCCACTTCACCCAGGCTAATAGATGGACTTCACCCAGGCCACTTTATCACAGGCCTTGGTACATACATTCATTACTGTTTTCTGATGCTGTTTCGCATGTGCTTAGGCATGTGCCTGGGAAAAATATATTTGAGAAGTTAGATCTGTTGTTTCAAAGAGTAACCTTCAGAGAATTCCAAATGTGATGATTAGTGATTTTGAAGTCTCCCTCTGCTTTGAATATCTCCTGCCCCCATTAAAAATAATCTGTCATTGATTGTACAGAGCGGCCATTATCTTTCACAACCAGCTTGGGTTTGATTCTTTAAGAGGTGGGAAACAGCAGGAGCTAATGGCCTTGGTTTTCCAGCCCTGCTGATTGTGCTGGGTTTCAAGGCTGTCTGACTCACTGGGCTTCTGTCTATGGCTTCACTAATTGGGTATAATCAAGATGCTCCTGAGGAATTTCAGAGACCCGTGTGGCCCTGTCCAGTCTGATTCATCAGCTCCCCGTGGTAAGTATAGTGCTGGAGCAGATGGAGCAATTTTGGAGTCTTCTCAGCAGTATGAGTGTGGTCCCAAAGGTTTTAACTTATTTTGGGGTTCAATGGACTTGTTTTTTGTTTATCTGAGAGTGAAGGAGAATCTGAACTGTACCCTGAGATCGGCTCACAGTCACTTGGAAATACACACCATGGTGGTTTCCTCCTTGGTAGAAAATTAATTGAAATAGTTGTTTGACTTATGGTCTGGAGTACAGGTTTAGATTTCTTTAGGTTGAAAATAGAGTAATGGCTTCTTCTCATTCTTAGAATTATAATGTATTTTCTACTTAGTAGACACACAATTCTTACTTGTATTAACAAAAAGAGGGATTCTTCTCATCATTCAGCGAATACATCTGACATGCTTTAGAGCACTGTTCTCTTCCCTCACAATGATTTGTGATTAAAAAATAAAAAGAATTATTTTTGAAAGCTGGTTCATTTGCATGTCTTTGCCTTTCATATGTTTAAGGGGTGAATAATTGCTTGAGGAAATAAACACATTCTAGTTCTTGACATTTGATGATGCTTCTGGATCTATTTGTCTGTTGGTCTTTATCTTGAATATTGTTTCCTTTATCTGACTTTTCTAAACCAGGGAATTGTTTGCTAATTCAAAGATACAGATGCCAGAGGCTGCTCTGGGTAAAGCTGTGTTAATTCCAGAAGTAAATTAGCCTTTAGTAAATTCAAACTAGCAGCTTTTACTTTGGAGGAAATGTGTTAATCATTGAATAAATCACTCTTGTAGAAATAAAGCCTACTCTATCTTGGAAATAAATTTTCATTCCTGTCTCTTGTACACTCATCATGTTTGGAATTCAGGTGTAGAGTGGGAAGGTTAGGGTGATGAGGAACTCAGTTGCTGCTCTAATGGCATAGGTTTATCTTGTAGTTAGAACAAATACATATAAAACAAAGGAACAATAGGGTTTCTCAAGTTGGATAATTTCTTGTTATAGGGGCTGCCCAGTGGTTTTCAAGAAGTTAGCAGCATCCCTAAACATCTAGTTTTGTAAACTAGATGCCAATAGCATACCCTCCCTAGTAATGACAGTCAAAATTGTCTTCAGATATTGCTACTTGTCTGCAGGAGGGCAAAACCACTGCTGGATGAGAACCACTGATTCAAAGTATAATGCTAGTAGCAACGGAATACAGTAGGAGCTCCTGATGCCCAGCTGAGGAGCTGTGTTGGGAGGGCTGTGAGGCTCTGCAAATGGTAGCTAATCTTCATTGTTGAGAGAATGACCTTTTGCACATGTATGTACTCTGTTTTGCAAATATTTATAGATGCTATTTTTGGAAAAAACTATAAATATATTTATTGAACTCTAAGTAGCTTTGGGTTATTTTTTATTTTATCACTCAGAGGATCCTAAAAATGCATGTAGTTATATTTAAGTGCCTGATCTGGTTTTGAGTGTGGTGTCTGGAGTCAGAATATCCACTACTCACCACTTAATTGGGCTTCCCTGATGGCTCAGATGGTAAAGAATCTGCCTACAATGTGGGAGACCCGTGTTCGATGCCTGGGTCAGGAAGATCTCCTGGAGAAGGAAATGACAAGCCACTCTAGTATTCTTGCTTGGAGAATTCCATGAACAGAGGAACTTGGTAGGCTACAGTCCATGGGGTTGCGTGGACTGAGCGACTAACAGACAGACCACTTAATTAGCTATGTGATTTTGGTTAAGGGTCTTGTCCTTTCTGTGTCTCCATGTTCCCATCTGTAAAATAGAAATACTATTTGCTCTTCACTTAATATATCATTTTGAGGATTAAATGAGATATTGCATATATGGTTTCCAGTATAGTGAGTGATGCAAACAGCTGACTCATTGGAAAAGTCCATGATGCCAGGAAAGATGGAGGGCAGAAGGAGAAGAGGGCACAAGAGGATGAGATGGCTGGATGGCATCACTGATGCTATGGATATGAACTTGGGCAAACTTGGAGAGATGGTGAGGTACAGAAAGGTCTGTTGTGCTACAACATGAGGTCGCAAAGATCGGACACGACTGGAGGACTGCACAGCAACAACATAAGGAGTGATAAATTGTGATAATAAATTATTTATAAATAAATATAAATAAAATATAAATAAATTTAATAAATGGTACCTATTATTATTTATTTCTTTGTAAAGTATGCAATTTTTAGCCCTCAAATTTTGGAAACGATTAGTTTACATTTTAAATGCTATCAGATGAGAATGGAGTAGGGCAAGGGGACAGAGAAGAGAGCCTCCTTAGAAATATTTCATAGAAGAGATTGAATTGAGAGGGATGGATGGGTTGTGAATCTATATTTGTATATCACTCAATATCTATTTCCTTAGGCCTTGAGGCTGTAGGAGACAAGAAAGAAGGCTTCCACCTTCTTTCCACCCAAGGGTTTCCACCTTTTATAGACCAAATAAAAATGACCATGGTGGACAGACTCTAAGGTGGCCTCCATGACTCTTGCCTCCTAGATTCATGCCCTAATGTGACCCTCTGCCTTTAAATGAAGAGGAAAAGGGCAGGACCTGTGCTTTACTCTAGCCAGTAAAATACAGCAAAGGTGATGGTATGCGTGTGATTATGTCATTTAAGATCGTGATGCTTGTGTTTCAAGGAGACACTCATTCTTGCTAGATTTAAAGAAGAAAGTTGTCATATTGTTCATGCCTATGGACAGGGCTTTGTGACTAGGAGCCTAGGGTGGATATCAATCAACAGTGAACTGAATGCTCCCAACAGTCACATCAGCTAGGAAATGGAGTCTTCCCCAGTTGAGCTTCAGAGAAGAACCCAGACCTGGCTGACACATTGATTGCAGCCTTGCAGAGGAACCATCTTACATACACTTGGACCCCTGACCCACAGAAACTGTGAGACAAATATGTTTCTTGAACCTGCTAAATGTGTATAATATTGTTATGTAGCAATAGATAATTCAGTAAGTATGATATAGAGGCCACAGACGATTAGAAACTCTCACCAAAGACACTTTAAACTCAATATGTCCAAGTCAGAGCTTGTCATCTTCCCTCAGTTTTATCCTGTGTTCCTTTCTTAGGGAATGTTTTCAATCTCCCAGGCTCACCACAACCAAATCACACACTTTGAGGTCACCCACGACCCTTCATAACCCCTGTCCAAATTGGTCCCCAATTCCTACTGATTATTTCCCCCAAGTTTCTCTTGACTCCGTTCCCTCCTTTTCATTTCCCCAATCTCAACCTTGGTTTAGGTTTCCATATTTCCAGCCTGAACAACAGTAGTAGTCTCTTGACTTACCTCCTCTTCTTCAATCTAAACCTCTCTCCAGTCTGTTATCTATAATTTTCTCGAGGTTTTTATTTTTTTAACGCCAATCTGGAGTTTCCGTAATAATGAACATTGAATGGCTTTTCGTTTTCTTCGGGATAAAATGAAAAGATCTCACCATGGCCTGTGAAGTCCTATCCCTGACAACCTCTCTCACTTCTTTCCTTGGTTATCCCTCCCTTCAGGAATCACATGTCACTTTTGAGCAACCTTCCTCGACTGTTGCTCCCCTAGGCTGAGTTCTTAGAATTCTTTGGATATACTCTGCTAAGGGTAGAATCAATTAACTTGTTGCTTGCCTGAAATTTTCCAGCAGATTGTGCTCTTTTTAAAGGCAGGGACTGTGTCTGACTCTCCACAGTGTCTTCAGCTGCTGTTGGTGAGACAGGCTGATAGGCAGGATGTGGTGAAGGTTTGCTGCACGCATGCATGGGCACATGAATGAATGAATGAATATGCCAAAGCTCTGCCTGTGCACTAGTTCTCAGGCACTTTGCCACCTCTTCTAACAAACGTCCCCAAAATAGTTCTGCTTTTCTGAGTGTGAACCTCCTTCCTCTTCACATCTGTCACTTTAAGTGTGATTCTGCAAAATTTGGAAGAGAACACATAATGAGCTGCCTAATTTTCTGGATTGTTAGTTTTATTTTCTTTCTGTCTCTCTCTGTCTCTGAATCTCTCTTTCTTTTCTTTCAAGTGATGATGCATTGCATCATTGTCATGGGTAAACTTTTTAGGAATCGGTCCATAAATGAAATTTTGTTGCAAAGAGAGCTATTTCCTTTGCTTATCTTACTGTAAGTTATTTAATATTAAATGAAAGAAAAAGAAATAATACAAAATGTCTGTTATTTTACACCCTCTAGTTCTGCTTTATTTTCCTTCTCAGTGTTCCATCAGTTGTTTTGACAAGGGCAGTCGTTTGGCCTGTCAGAATAGCTCCTGGTTTTATCTTTCTCTGGGGATGTTTTTTCCCTTCCCTTTTAGACCAAATGCTTTAAATAATAGTGTTTTCCTCAGCTGTACAATGAGAAAAACAGTACCTACATTATAGAATTGTACTATGGAAAGACACATGTACTCATTAATTAGAGGCAGAGAGTTAGACCTGGGCCAGGTGCTGTGCTAGAGTGACATGGTCCCTCACAGAGCAGTGGTAGATGCAGAGTCAGGGGCATGGTGGGTGCCTTGCATACTAAACAGTATCATCATTTTTCTTTTCTCTCTTCCTTTCTCCTTTTCCTCCCCAGGACAGGCTTTGGAACCAGGCAGACCTGGAATTTGATTCTGGATATGCCCTTTCCTCACCAAGGAACCTTGGCTTCAACTCTCCACGCCTATAACTTTATCTGTAAAATGGACATAACAGCCAGCTCACAGGGTAGTTGAAGCATTGGATAAAATAAAGCAGGTGGAGCGCTATGCTTGGGGGCCTATGTGCCCAAGCCCAAAACACACCTCAGGTGCAACTCTATCTGACTGTGAGAATCATGTTATTTTGCCCCTCTAGGCTGTTTCATATTGGTTCTTTTCCTGTCGATCTGAGTGTGTTGCCTGTTTCTGCCTTCTCTTTTACTTGTCTCCAGTCTCTTCTGGCCTTTCAACCAGTAACACTGTCTTTTTAAGGCCTGCTTTGAGTGATGGGCTTGTGCACTCCTCTTCATTTCTTTGACACATCTCCCTTTGTCTTCAACATTGAGTACCTTCACCATGTGCCCTGGCATTTCACTATACACACACACACACACACACACACACACACACAGCCCTTTTCTGTCCCCAAGTGCCTTTGATTTGTCTCCATGTAGAAATTTCCTGAGTTTGATCAGTAAACTTTGAAAATCAAACAGGCTATTTAGAATTTTGTGTCAAAAAAGTCAGTGGCCTGAAGAAACAGGGGCTCTCTAAGGAGTCTTTAGGACATGGCCTTTTTGCCAACCCTATGGGCTCCCCTGGTGGCTCAGAGGTTAAAAGCGTCTGCCTCCAATGTGAGAGACCTGGGTTCGATCCCTGGGTTGGGAAGATCCCCTGGAGAAGGAAATGGCAACTCACTCCAGTATTATTGCCTGGACAGTCCCATGGACGGAGGAGCCTGATGGGCTACAGTCCACGGGGTCACAGAGAGTCGGACACGACTGAGTGACTTCACCTTCACCTTCATGAACTCTGTGGAGGCATCTTTGGGCTCTTCCCTGGCTCTTGGAGAGTAAGGTTTTAGATTTTAGGTGGGCTTGTTCTTATGGTAGTTGACAGTAAACATTTATGGAGGTAGAGAAAACAAGTTGGCTGTAGGAAATTGTAGTATTTTCCTTCTGTAGGTATAACACACAGGGACATGTTAGAATAAAGAATAAGAAATTACCTCCTTCTTACCCGCTGCCCTCCCCTGCCCCCTCCCCTCCCCCAACCACTATCAGCATTACTGACGTTGCTTGGTCGCCCAGCAACATTCACGTTGGTCTGTGCTATTAAACTTTATAGGGAGCAGGCATCATACTGCTTTGGAGTTTGCTCTGAGGTTGGTAAAGTGTGGCTAGGAAATGTAGCTAAGCTTTTAAAAGGGCATGATTTTTTAGTTCACATCTGATAATTATAGAGCCAGCGTGTCTTTCTCTTGCAGACTGGGTAATTGTACATGGGGGGTTTGAGAGGTAAGTGGGTGTGTGCCCTTATGTATACCCAAGTGGACGGCTTATTCAAATGATACCTTCTTCATTTCAGAGCCTTAGGTGTTGTTGAGATGAGCAGACGGTAATTTACCATCGGATCAAGCCCTAATTTCATTGTCACCATTTTGGCATGTGTATACCAGGCCTACTCTATTTGTGTCATGTAGAACTCTAGAACAAACTGTTCTGTAAATATTACTTAAAAAATAATGTAGCACTACCACCTTCTAAAATAAACTTTGAAAGTGTTGTTTTAGAGAGCTGTTTTATTCTGTTAATTTTTTTAAGTTGAATCCCAGATTTTCTGAGGGTTTAAGTTAAGTAGTATCTTCTGTTACCACCTCTTTGTTGCTTGCTTTTTTCATTTTGGTGATAACTCTGAAAGTAACAGGGAAAAGAATCCTATTTTTGGTTTGGTGTCATAACTCAGAGCTCTGTATGTAACTATTAGAAATAGTTTTAATCATCAAATGTTTGACAAAAATGGAATATGCCTGATGCATTTGGGGCTAGCATAGTGCAGTGGTAGCAAACAGGGCATGCAGGCAGGATTAGGCAAGTTTCATTTAATCTGTACAGAATTGGTAAAGAGCCAGCATTAAAAAATTCAGAGCTTTCTCATAAAAAATCTTGAAAGGTATATACTTTGCAGTTCCCACTGACCCCACAGCTCCAATTGTCCCTGAATTTGAGGCTGAATGTAGTTTCAAAACTGCACATACATAGTGATGAGGATGAAGTCCTGGAGTTCTTATGCGTGGCCACTGAGAATTCTTTGTCCCTCCTTCCCATGGTGGGCATTTCGGTTTGTACCTCTGACACGAGGCAAGGAGCCCAAGTGCCTCAGTTCTGTCACTTTCTGAGACTTGTTTTTTTGGCAGACTGGTTCTTGGGATTTTGTGATGGGCAATTAGGAGGAAAGGAATTGGGGAGGAAGACAAAAGAGACTAGAGGAGAAGCTAAGGGTGGAAAGAATTTCAGGGGGAGAGGAAACTCTTGAGGAGTCAGGAATGGGAGCAGCTGTAGTATTTGAGAGCAGCAGATGGGATTTTAAGGAAAGTTCAGAATTATGTGTCTACTTCATAGTGTTTAAGAAACAAAATTGAAGACTAGAGTTATTTTGAAATTGCTGGACTGTGTTTGTATCAGGGTTGAGTTAGGAAACAGAAACTACACTAAATATTTTAACAGAAAGAATTTAATACAAAAAAGTATCAACCAGATATTGAAGAACTGAAAAGGCAAGAAGAAGACACTGAGGCATCGTGGAAGTAGCAACCACAGGAGGCATTTGCCACTCCTGGGGTTGGGATCATTAAAACTGGGAAGCTTGGTGGAGGGGCCCTGTGGGGCCAAACTCCCATCTTTAAGATAATGGCTGTGCTGAGGCCTCTGAGCTCAGAAGAAGGAAGCTGAGGGCCTGGTACCCAGATCTCTGAGAGATGGTACTGCCTTGTTGGTGTTATGGAGTCCATGAGCTCAGGTGAGGGGTGGAGGGCTGGGACCTGGACCTGAGGAGGAGACAGGATAGAACGGTGGTCCATGAGGAACACAGTGGTTGCAGAAAGACTGCTAACTGGATTCAGTCAGTAGCCACCACAGAAAGGAAGTGCAGCTTCTGGAGTGAAGAAGCAGGCTAGGCCAGCCACAGGAACAGGAAGCCAATAGGTAACAGACAGGAAGGAAGAACCCACACCTCCCTCTTCCCGGCATGTAGATTTCATCTAGTGCACTCTGCCCAAGAGACAGCAGCTAACAAAGTAGAAGCATAATTCACAGAGTCCCAGCCCTGCTGCTAAGTCGCTTCAGTCGTGTCCGACTCTGTGCGACCCCATAGACGGCAGCCCACCAGGCTTTCCCGTCCGTGGGATTCTCCAGGCAAGAACACTGGAGTGGGTTGCCATTTCCTTCTCCAATGCGTGAAAGTGAAAAGTGAAACTGAAGTCGCTCAGTCGTTCCTGACTCTTAGTGCTAGCATCACAGAAATGATATGGAAAGACGGATTTGGAGGTGAGAGGTAGCAGCTTAAAAATGGGCTCAGTTTTTAAATATAGAACTTTGAGACTGGACTGTGGAGGGCTTTACAAGTGCTGCACAAAAATCCATGGTTCCAGCTTTATAAATGTAATTTAAGAGAGTTTGTTTGTTCTTATAGTCTCCAGATTTCCATCTTGTACAATACTAATTTCCAATTAGTGATTTTTTGCTTTTTGTTTTTGGCCATGCCATGAGGCACATGAGATCCTAGTTTCCTGGCCAGTGATTGAACCTGTGACTCCTGCAGTGGAAGTGCAAAGTCCTAACCACTGGACCATCAAGGAAGACCCTAATTACTTATTTCTTTATAATATATTTCTATGTAGTATTGCTATTAATTATGTTTGTCCTATAGTGAAGAGGTTTGCAAACTATAGCTTGTGGGCCAAATATGGCTAGCTGGCTGTTTTTATAAGTCATATTTTATTGGAATACAGCCATGCCCATTTGGTTAGCAAAAAAAATTGCAGACTTCTTCTCTAGTATAAATTTCTACTATGAATCTCTAGTATAAATTTTAGTTCTGATTTAAAATAGAAGTCTGTGACACAAAGGCTTCCTAGTTGGTGTTAGTGGTAAAGAACCTGCCTGCCAGTGCAGGAGATGTAAGAGACACAGGTTTGATCCCTTGGTCTGGAAGAGCCTCTCTAGGAGGGCATGGTAACTTATTACAGTATTCATGCTGGAGAATCCCATGGACAGAGGAGCCTGGTGGGCTGTGGTCCATAGGATCACGAAGAGTTGGGCACAACTGAAGCACCTTAGCGCGCATGACACACAAGTTTAGAAAATTACTCTGACGCTACAAAAACCAGACACACAGGATAAATCTTTATGTTAAAAAAAAATGAAGGCATTGTGCTAGTGTGAGTGAGTGCCACCAAAATTCACCTTGGCTTTCTGAGAGAATGGACAAACATGGTGATTTTTTGGACCTGCTGATAAAATTGAGATACTGCCATCTTTCTTGAACAGATAATTGCTGCTTGAACAGAGTCTATCCAAAGAAGACTTTCCACTAGATAGAGGCATCTTCTGAAAGAATGTTGAGTTTGAAGTCAGACCCCTGGAGACCTGGTGCCACCATATTCATGCTGCTCTGGAACTGTGGGTAAACCAGTTAACCTTGGAAATTCATTTTCACATAGATACCCTGAGAACAAGAATTTTCACATTATTCTTGTAGCTCTTTGGTCAGTGTCTCCCACTCTGATACTTTTCCTGAGCTGCAGCCTGCATAGAGGATGGCCTTCTAGACAGCATACTTAAGTTGTCTCCCTGGTGCTTCAGACCTAACATGTCCCTGATAGACATGACTGATGACCACAGATATCTAGTGCTCCTCTATTACTGGACTATTTTGGGCTACATCAGGATGTTTGAAACTTTTCTTCCCTCTTGAAGTTAGGCACAGTCTTATATCTACTTCTAGCTGATAGATTGTGACTGGAAGTGATGTGTCCTGTTTCTGGGCCAAAGTATTTAATTGTCAGGATGTGAATCTTTAGCACACTTTCTTTCTGCTCTTGCATCAAGCAGTGTTCCAGATGGCAGGGTATCCGTCAGTCTGTGCTCCAGAGGAGGTCTGTTGAAGCACAATAGACAGTGTAGCATAAATGAGAATTTTGTCCTTATTATTTCAATCACTGATATTTGAGGGTTGTCAGTTTCTATAGTTTATTTTAATCTAGCCCAGTCATTTCAGTGTTCAGCTGAAACTTACCTTCCTTTTCCTATCTGCTGCCTCTCTGTTCCTGATGTCATAGGATGGCACAACTCTAAATTTACTTGCCAGAAACCTGGAAATTGCATTTTTACATTCTCTCTTCTCTTGCTCTCAATATCCAGTCAATTTTCAGGCCCCTTAGCTTCTATTTCCTTAATACCGTTTGTAGTATTTCTCTGTTGATTCCCAGCAGTATTGTCTTATTTCAGGATGTATAACCTCTCACCCAGACTATTATTTTTTAACAACTCACTTAAAAAAAAAATCTTATTCCAGTCTACCCGCATTTCATATACATAGGAAACCTAAATTGGATCATGTCCCTTCGATTTTCAGAAATCTTCATGGATTCTGTGCCAGCTCGAGAGAAAGCAGACTCCCCAGCATGACAGGCAAGCATATGCACAGCCTTCCCAGTCTCCTTGTGTACCCTCTGTGTGTTCTGTCCCCACCGACCTCCCTGTAATGTTCTTGCCTAGAAAAGCCTTCCTTCAATCGGCCTGTCCATCTCTCTTTAAGTCCTTTAAGTTTTAGCTTAAGAATTACTTCCTCTTTATAAGCCCTTTCTGAATTTCCCAGATGCACTTGGATGTTTCTTAATGTTCTCTTTGTTCTTTGTACACACTTCTTTACATAGACTAACACATTAAATACAATTACTTGTATGCCTGGTTCTCTTTACTAGATGGTCACTTTCTTGAGGGTAGTTTCTGAACTTTGATTCCTCTTTGGCGCAAGTAATTCACAGAATGTCTAGCACTTGAATGATTGTAATTGTTGATGAATGATTTACTTTAAAATAAGGAATAATTATTTCTATGAAATAAATATAGGGCAAAATAAGTTCAATAACAAACATTACTAAGCTACCATTATTATTCTTTTTTTAGGAGAGGATAGAATGTACTTTAAGAATCAAAGACCTTATTTTTCAACACTGGCTTAGGTGACCAAAATACTTTTTAGTCAATATTATTAGTGAAAAGTTATTATTTTTTTGTTGTTATCATGATCTTATGAAAGGATGAGGACTGTTAATGTTGGCCAGTATCAGTTTTTAAAATGTTCTAGTTAGCAAGTAGAAGTTTAAAAAATACTGACACAGACATGGAGATCACATTGTAGTCTCTAAAAATATTGTTAGCAAATTCAAAAAGGGCAGTTCTTTTATAGGCATAGTGGATCTTTTTTATTTAAAATGTTACACTAAATTCTATTCCATAGATATTTTTAGTAACATAAGAAGCCAAAATGAAATGGAGAAAATGTTTCAGAGACCTCAAAAATATTTATATCCTGTGGCTCAGTGTTTCTTCTTCTGGGGTAATATCCTTTTGGGTGGTTTTGGCCTTCCTGTGGAGTGAGGGGTAAATCTCCAAATAATAAAGAGAGCCAGGCTTTGAAAGCTATATGAGGTCACTTTCTTTCTCCCCTTGACCTGGCGCAAGCTACAGGCAGAGTGGCAAGTGATTCATGGCTCCCAGTTTCCCAGAACCACTCAGAGCCTCCCAACTCAGTGACTTATGCTGTGTTTGCCCTACTGTGTCATAGTATTCCCAAGTGTGGGCGTGCATGTGAGGAGTAGGTTCTCTAAGACAGCAGAAGTCTTAGTACTCTGATGTTCCTTTACTGCTCTCACACACTCTCATGTAAAAGTTCACTGCAGAACCTTCCAGCTGAGCTCTCTGCTACTTTCTAGACTTTCATCATGCTCTCTTTCTCTCCCCAAGCCTGCAGTCTTCCTTTTTGTATAAATGCCACATTATTTTTGAACTAGATAACTCTTCCTCACCTCTTCAGTCCCCCAGTACCATTTTCTCTTTCACCACACAAATGATTGTTTGCACAAACCAGTCATTTCCATTTTCCTGTCTCAGTTGAATTTGAGCACCTGTGTTTTACTTTCATAGCCTCTACTGCTTTTTCTGGGCAATGTTTAGCTAGATGCTTGCTCTTCTCCCTAGACTGTGAGCTCCACAAGGGTTGGGCTATACCTCTCTTTCTCAGTGTTGTGTCTTCAGGTGGTGGTGGTGGTTTAATTGTCAAGTTATGTCCAACTTGTTTGCAACCTCATGGACTGTAGCACACAGGCTCCTCTGTCTGTGGGATTTCTCAGGCAAAAATACCAGAGTGGATTGCCATAGATAGATATTCAATAAAAGCTACTGATGAGTAATTGAATAAAACACATGAAAGGCATACCTATATTCAGACTTCATTAATTGCTGTGCTGTTAGTGGCCTTGAGGAGAATGCATGGGCACTTTGGCTGGTATGTGTGCTTTTCATCAACACATCCCGTGAGGATTTTGTTGACCCAGTCATTGAAGGTGTGTTGTACATCTCTTCATGTCTGTAATAGTCACAGTGCTTAGAACTGGGAGTACAGGTCTCTGTCCTTGAAACATCTAACAGATGAGTAGAATGTAAAGTGTGTTAACCTTTGACACATAGTACGCACTCTGCACTGTTGAATGAATGACTCACTATCACAAGGACACCATGGAATCAACTGATTTCCATTAGTGAAAATGCTCCAATCCCAATTTCTTATTTACTTGAGGTTAATGATGTGAAGGAGTGGCTTGATAACAGAGAAAAATCAACTAATGAAATAATTTAAATTATTTTCATAGTAAAATAATTTTCATTGTACATTGATGTAAAGGTTCATCTTTTATTGAAGGATGATGTTATTTCCCTACCACTTCTTAAGATTTTGGTGTGCAGGAGCAGAGGTGGAGGAGTGGAGCTGGGAGAAGCTCCTGGCTCTTCCTTTAGAGTGATGGTGCAGGCATTTATTGGAAGCAGGCATTAGGGCATTTGGTTACAGTAATTGTGAGCTTTGTGCTCAACAGACCATATGAAGTCGTGTTGCCGTCTGGCTCCCTCAGTGTGCTAATCAGGGCGGGTGAAGAAGAGGAGGAGGAGGGAAGGGCTCTTGGCCCACTCAAATGGCCTGCTTAACCCAGGTTATTAAACATTCTGCAAGACCCTGGTCTTCTCCTTATGTTTGTTTTCTTCTTTTTTTTTTTTTCCTTCTTGCCACTTTATCCAGGAGATATAAGCAATGAAATGATATTTATTTTGCAAATGTAAAAGGATATTTTGTTTTATGTGGTATTAGAAATATCCATTTGCCTCTCTCTGTCTATTTACTCTGACAAGTTCTTGTATCACAGGCATAGCTGAGTTAGGAGCTGGGGATCATGCATTGTATTCTTTGGGGGAAAAGAATGTTAAATTTCAACAGATAAGATTATTGAAATAAGTAATGCTTTCTTCGTTGTTATTGGAGTCTTCACTCTTGCATTTGAATGTAAACAACAGAATGCGCAAAGCTAACAAGGACAAGACTTTGTAAAAGAAGAGCATTTGTTATTAAAAAACCACTTTACAATGATGAGGGCTCTTCTAGCAGCAAAGAATCCGCCTGCAGTGCAGGCGATATAGGAGATGTGGGTTTGATCCTTGGGTCAGGAAGATCCCCTGGAGAAGGAAATGGCAACTCACTTGAGTATTCTTGCCTGGGAAATCCCATGCTTAGAAGAGCCTGGCGGGCTATGGTCCATAGGGTCACAAAGAGTCGGAGATGACTGAAGTGATTGAGCCTTACAATAAGAAACAGTAATTTTGACAACTCTGTCTTGTGGCCTGAGGTTTACTGTTTACTTATTTACTGAAAATTTCTGGTACACTTTCTGGAAGCCAGACACTTTTGGTTTTCTATGAGCCTTTAGTCTTTTGGAGGAGAAAGTCAAGTTATCTAAAAATGAAAATTCTATAATTCAATAATTATCTTTAAATACTTATCATGTTACAGGCATTGGGGACACAATAACTAACAGGACAAAGCCCCTTCCTTCAAGGAGTTTACAGCCTAGTGGGGAAATGTTGGCCTTAGAATTTGTAACCAACAAAGCCTGTTGTGTGTAGCTCAGCAGGCTGCATAAAGGAGGTGATTCCTTGGAACTTCTAACCAACAAAGCCTGTGTGTGTGTGTGTGTGTGTGTGTGGAGGTGTATGTATGTGTATAGCTCAGCAGGCTATAAAGGAGGTGGTTCCTTAAAAACAAATCAGCATAAGTCTGTTGGAGGGAGAAAGAGCATGTTGTATGAGGGGAGAAAGCTTGGTGTGGCCTGGCCTGGGAGTGCTTGTAAAGGCAAGGATGTGGTCAGCCTGGGACCTGAATGGGAACAGAGGCAAAGGGAATGGGATGATCACACAAAGACAGCTGAGGGGCTTGAACTTCACTGAAGTAAACACTCCCTTTCATAGGGAACTTATTTTTCCTTTGTGAGCTAAGAGAGAATCCTCATGTGAGAGATCATTTCTTCATCCCATGGAAAATCTTTTCTCAGATTCTTACTGATTTTTTTCTTATTCCAGGCTATTCAGTTGTGTGTCTACTTTATTCTTCTTTCATCAATTAAGCATTGTTCTAATAAAGGTAGGATCTAGAATGCATGGATGAGTAATCACCCTCTGTCCTTGGCAGTACCTGGTACATACCTCACAGAAGCCTCATACTGGTTTTCCTGCAGAGTGTGAGTCTTTTGAGAGCAGGGGTGAGGGCCGCTTAACCTCTGTGTCATCATGGCAGTAAATGTGTATTTTGAATGCTACAGTAGGGCACACTTGGATTTGTCATGGGTCCTTTTGAAGTTTGCATTTATGAAATATGACTTTAAAAGAAAACTTACACATGCTTACCACAGTAGCTGGCACATGGAAAATGTCTAATGAGTGGTAATTTTCTACCTCTTTTAATCAAAGCTGCATCACTGCATCATGCTAATCCTTGTTAAATTCTTACAGGTTTTTGCATTGCTTGGTGAATAAAGAGAAGTGATATGCACTTTGTTATTACATTATTGTATGAATTTGTTCTCAATTCTGTGATGCCAGTAAGTAACACTGTTGGTTTAAAAATCAGGGAAAGAACGGACTTGTTGCAGCATTTAAAAAATGATCTAGGATGTTTGAGGTAAAATGTCAGCCAGATTGCCCCACACTGAGATTGCTTGGAAGACAGTTGTGTTCTGAGACGCTAGAGTAGTGTAATCCTCAAGTGGACAAAGAGGCAGCGTGCGAGGGTCAGCACTGCAGGTTTGCAGAATGCAGTGTCAAGTGAGCAGGCTCTATGGTCACTGTTCATGCAGTCACAGACCTACCTCCCTTTGCCCCCCTTCCTCTCCGGCCAGCTTGTGGGAGTGTGTGCTTTGGTGGATCACACTGGCTACGGAGAGCACCTTCACAAACCTCCCAGAATGCCTTGTCCTTGAGACTCAGACTACTTGGATGTGTTCTAGGGGTGTGTGGTGCCTTGCTTAGGAAAATAAATAGGTGGACATGAAGTTTACCTGGTATTTTCAAGAATCACAAATATATAGAAACCAAGGACTTGCAGTTAAGGATGTTTCTTTGGTTGAGCAATGTTCTGGAGGCTGAACAAATGACTCATGATTGCTAACAGGCTTTGAGAAGCTTCTTGGGCATGCCCAGTGGGATGCTGCTTGATGAAAGGTAGCTTGGTGGTCTCAGAATGATGTTTATCTACCTTGTTCTTTTAGCTTTTCTTTCTTTTTTTTGGGTAAAAGGTTGGTGAACTCTTGCCACAAGCCCTTCACAGATAGTCCCCCTTCTGTGTGACGGGTGCTCTGTTCCTAACAGGTAGCTTCCTCTTTTCATGCTAACAGGAAACTGGCTCTTTGAGGATAATCTAAAGCTCTGTACAACCTCTGCTTTTACGAAATGGAAGGCTCAGCTCCCAGGGGCTCAGGCCCAGTGCGCCTTTTTTAATTGGCAGAAACATCCCCTAACCCAACAGTGATGCATTGTGTCTGTTCCCAGAAAGACTTTCATTAGAGTTTCTGAGAGCTCTATCCTGGTGTGGACCAGTTCACTGTAGAACAGCCTTTGTAAGATGGAACAGAGTGGAGGGGGATAGAAAGGAGGTCTCCAAGAATAGATCTCACTCTTTAAAAATAACCAGGATACATTAAGTATTGATTGCAATTCTATTTCAATTTTTAAATAACATTCAGGTCTTTAAAGATTTACATCCACTCATCTAAACTCAACTAAATAAAGTTTAAAACAAGGAAAGAATGATCAACTTCTGGGTACCATTCAGTGTGTTAAGTTAGTTTCAGAATTTTTCCCCCCTAGAAATAGGACATTTATTTTTAGGAGTTACATACTTTGGGTTTTTTTCTGTTGAAAACTGTGCAGAAGTAGAACAGATCTATCTTGAGGTCTGTCTACTTTAAGTTTTCTGTAGGCGGCAATAGGTTTTAACTTTTGTATCGTATAGAGAGGAGAAGCTAATATCTATAAATGTGGCTTATTGTTGGGGATAAGCTGTAAAGGAAGCTGTCTGCTGAGTATTTGGAACATCTGCTTTATGATTTTAAAAAAAAAATTCCCTTGGTTGTCTTCTGGGCGTGAGTTTGGTGCCACCTTGTGGGCAGTCATCAGACTATTCAGTTCAGTTCAGTTCAGTCGCTCAGTCATGTCCGACTCTTTGCGACCCCATGAATCACAGCACGCCAGGCCTCCCTGTCCATCACCAACTCCCGGAGTTCACTCAGACTCATGTCTGTTGAGTCAGTGATGCCATCCAGCCATCTCATCCTCTGTCATCCCCTTCTCCCCCGCCTCCAATCCCTCCCAGCATCAGAGTCTTTTCCAATGAGCCAACTCTTCACATGAGGTGGCCAAAGTACTGGAGTTTCAGCTTAAGCATCATTCCCTCCAAAGAAATCCCAGGGTTGATCTCTTTCAGAATGGACTGGTTGGCTCTCCTTGCAGTCCAATGGACTCTCAAGAGTCTTCTCCAACATCACAGTTCAAAAGCATCCATTCTTCAGTGCTCAGCTTTCTTCATAGTCCAACTCACATCCATACATGACCACCGGAAAAACCATAGCCTTGACTAGATGGACCTTTGTTGGCCAAGTAATGTCTCTGCTTTTGAATATGCTATCTAGGTTGGTCATAACTTTTCTTCCAAGGAGTAAGGGTCTTTTAATTTCATGGCTGCAATCACCATCTTTAGTGATTTTGGAGCCCCCCAAAATAAAGACTGGCACTATTTCCACTGTTTCCCCTCTAATTCCCATGAAGTGATGGGACCAGATGCCATGATCTTCTTAGTTAATACTGTCCATATTAGAGAAAATAACAATGAAATAAAAATAAATTACCTCAAATATAATATCAGATATGGGCAGATATGAGAAATTCTTATTAATTGATTTTAAATAAAATTTGGATGCCATATTTATATATGTTTGCCACATGATAGAATTTGTATACTTTTAATTAATGAGAGAACAAATAAAGTATGCTGTTTGATGCTGTTTTGCCTAAGGATACCACTGTTTCTAAAGCCCTGTGGCAGGTTCAGTGATGCTGGTGATGTGATTTTTGACCCACTGTAAAACACTTTCACAGCAGCCCTCTGAGATATCTAGAACTGATCTCCTAGTTCCTATTTTGCCTTTAGAGGAGATAGAGTAGAAGGCACAAGTGGCTCACCCTGGGTTATAAAGCCTGATAGTGGTGGGGGCAGGACTAGAACCCAGCTCTCAGGACAGCTAATCTGCTGCTACTGTCATTAGCTGATGCTGTCCCTATTATTCACATCATAGGGTGACACATGCAAGAAATGAACATGTCTGTGCTGGTAGGAGTTTTAGAGAATCAGGGTGTTGGGCTACGGTGGGAGGAGCCTGGTGAGAGAGGGAGGGGGTAAGAGAGAGATTCCTGCTGGCAGATAGTGGACATAAAAAACATCTTGTTATTTCTAAAAGGGAAATTGGACCCCATTGTTCCCATGATTAAAGCTTTTCAAAGGCTTTTCTGTTTAGATGACAAAGTCCAGAATCCTTTAAGTGGCTCTCAGCTCCTTTATGACAGCTTCCTGGGTTCTCCTGCCAACCACACATCACTCTAGCAACACCAGAGTGCTTATTACCCTTCCACTAATTCTTGTTCTTACCTTCCTCCCTTTGTTTGAACTGCCCCTCACCCATGTTGCCTTGACCATCCTTTATCTTCCATTTTTCCTAATGAATCCAAATTATTCTAGTGGTCTCAACTCACAGCTGGCCTTCCCCGACCTTTCCCTCTCCTTCTCTATTCTGATTAAAGTTCACATTCCTATAGTGCTGTGCAGCTGTAGGAGAAAATATATTCTGTTGGAATGTCTGTTTTTCTAATTAAACTGTGAAATCCTTAAGAGAAATTCTCATGTATTATTTACTTTCGTATTTAGAATTTTTCTAAACAGGTAACCAATTTACCAGCAGTGTTTTCTTTCCCTACTTCTTCTAATCCCCAGTTTTGGTGGCATTGCAGGAATCACACAGAGATAATAATTTTAACTGCCATTTATCAAATGCTTATTCCATATGACAAATACTTTATAAATAGCATATCAAATCATTCTTATAACAACCCTTAGGGAAAGTGAAATTGCTTTCTCCATTTTGCAGATGAAGGTACAGAGATTAGAGAGAGATTAGGTAATTTACTTAGAGTCAGGTAACCAGTCTGTGATAGAACTAGAACCCAAACCTGGGATCTGAGCTTCTTAA
Source organism: Madoqua kirkii (assembly GCA_006408675.1). Lineage (NCBI taxonomy): Eukaryota > Metazoa > Chordata > Mammalia > Artiodactyla > Bovidae > Madoqua > Madoqua kirkii. Next base: position 30,964 of record SJYC01101390.1, read on the forward strand.
CTCTATAACCTGAGCTCTTACTTCTGTGTTGACAGGCTGGGGTTTACCTAGTAGCCAGAGTATGGGAACTGTGGTTTGGCACAGTGGACATGTACCTTCCTGCTGGCAGATGTGGGGCATGCCTTTTGGCAGTCATTCCTTTAAAGAAAGAGCCTGTTTTCCAGGAGGAAAACACGTAGAAGAAAATGCATGTATCTGGGAGCTTGAAGCACTTCTTAAGTCCCCTTTGGCTTATGCACTCACTATTAAGGCCAGGCTCAACTGGTCCTAGTGTCAAGACTTTGCCTTAAATATCTGTCTATGCAAATTTATCTTTCTCAGATTGTTACTTGACCATACCTCCCATGCCCCTATTAAAATTCTGAGGATATAAAACAGTTCTTGTGTTTTTCTAGTAGGAGTTAGAGTAATAAAGATAGATGGGTTAGTATCTGGCTTTCTCTTTTTAATTGGTGATAAATTGAAATCTTAAGCATGTAGGTAATAAGGTCATATAAACGTTTTCCAAGGTCTTCACACTACCCCTATTGATCCATTCTTCTTTTTCAGCCACATACCATAGAGACTTACTTTCTTACTTGTTGACTGGTACATCTCCATTCATTACCACACCCCTAATAACTGCCAGTGGGATCTTTTAAAAAGACTCGGTCTGCTTATATTTCTTCTCATCAAGGCCCTGTCTCACACTACTCTCACCTTTTCTCTGTGTTCCACCCATACTATTTAATACTTATCCATGTGCCAGATACTATTCTAAAAATTCCAATGTATAGAAATTATTATTCCTCTTTTAAATAGGAAGCACAGAGAAGATAAGTAAACTTACTCAGGGTCACCTGGTTAACAAATGTTGGGCAGAGCTAGAGCTCAGACCCAGGTGCATTGACTCAGAGTCCATGCTCTTACCCACAGCACTGTGCCGTCTCTCTTTCCTGGATTCCTCTAACCTTTAATACACCTACTCTTCTCCTCAGGGATTTTGTGCTTGGTGTTCTTTTGTCTGAGTTCTCTCCCCTCACTCCTCCTCATCTAACTAGCATCTCTTCCCCTTTAGAACCCTGCTTCAGTGAACTGTTTTAAATTGCTTAATCTTGTTTCATTTTTAAAAAATACTCAGTGCATCTTAACTACTTTAAAACTATAAGCTCCATGAGGGTTGAAGCCCACCCACTCTGTTTATCCACATGTATCCTATGCTTGGTGTACAGCTGTAAACTTTGTGTGTTTGTTCATTCAGCAAGTGAATGAATGATTGAATGAATGGAAGGATGACTCACTGGAGTATAGAGGCAAAATTGTTTTTTATTTTCAGATATAGTTTTCAAGTAAGCCTTAACTTACATGAACTCAACTTCTAATTATTATTTAGATGACATTTTCGTCTGTTGCCTGATCGATTTAGATTTTTAATATGTGTTTTTACTTCTCAGTGTACTTCCCTCAGGCACTGCCTTCTTATTTGCAAGGCTCCATTAGCTTAAGGTGTTTTGCCCATGGTTTTGCATTTTATCTTATGGCTTATGGGTCATTAATAATACTTAGGCAAAATGTTCCAGTCTATGTACAGTGCACACTGGAGCTGCTGTCTATCAGAATATCCCCTCAGTTTTTTTATTCATTAATGACAGCAAAACTCATGATCTATTTTAGGGGAAATCATGGAAAAATTGTGCCTGACATGTATGTGTCCCATATGGGCCCTTTATGTGCTAACTGTAGAGAAGGTGGGACCTTGAGATGAAATGAGTTTTCAGTTGGTTCTTTAATTGTGAGCATCTTAAATAGTCTTACTAGCTGAATAGAGAATCTATCTTTTAGAAATCACATTTTAACTTAATGTGCTAGTATTAACGCTGCTGCTGCTAAGTTGCTTCAGTCGTGTCCGACTCTGTGCGACCTCATAGATGGCAGCCCACCAGGCTCCCTCCTCCCTGAGATTCTCCAGGCAAGAACACTGGAGTGGGTTGCCATTTCCTTCTCCAATGCATGAAAGTGAAAAGTGAAAGTGAAGTTGTTCAGTCATGTCTGACTCTTCGTGATTCCATGGACTGCAGCCTACCAGGCTCCTCCATCCATGGAATTTTCCAGGCAATAGTACTGGAGTGGGTTGCCATTGCCTTCTCCAGTATTAATGCTATTCAATAAATATATATTTTTAATATCCCAATACTATAAGCTTTGCCTCACATTCAAATTTTTCATGAAAGATTTTTATTGTCAACTTTATCATCAGTATCTATCAGCTTGGCAACTTTACAAGTGTTTTCAGCTATTTTAGGTAAGTAAGTTTATCAGGCATGGTTTCTATCTCTTAGAAACAAATCAGTAGTTTTTTTCTATGTAATATTTCTTAAGGATTCTAATGTAATATTTCATGTTTATAGCAAAGAAGTCAGGACAGTTTTGGTTTTACATATAGATACTGAAACCAAATCAGCTTAAGGAAAATGGGAATTTATTGTCTCATGATTTCTGGCAAGGACAGAACTGAGGCCAACTTTAGGAATGAGGTCATCAAGGCTGGAAATGGAGTTTCCAGGCTTCTAGATTACTCCTTTATTGATTTCTGCTCCTCTTGACCTGGGCAATTTCTGCAGCCCCTGTCTTATCTCTGTTTATCTCACAGCTGTCCTTCCCTCTTCTTGTCAGTATTCTTTTGTCCTCCTGAAGACATGGCTTTCTAAGGTGACTTTTCATATGGAGAAGGTGGCCCCCAAATGCTCTAAGCATTTGGCCTCCAAGCATTTGGTGCAGTGGGGGAAAGTGCTTTTGTCCCTCAGTATCCCCATGTTGATTTTAGGAAGGACTTTGCCCCTACTTGGTTCATAACCCCACTTTTTGAACTGTCCTTGTGTCTGGTCAGGTGGCTGTGAATGACAGACAGCCTCATCTGAGTTAAGAGGAAGTAGCATGGGTTAGCCAAAGCAGAGGGCGACTGTTGCTAGAAAAAGAGGGATAAGAATATTTGAGGGGATAATGAAACTATGGCTTCCAGAGTTCACTGGATGGTTGCTCTCGAGATTAAATAAACATTTATTTCTCTGTGTCAGGCACTTTGTGACACCTGGGGATTCAGAGACTAACGATCAGATTAGCAACAAGTTGTTGCTGTTCAGTCACTAAGTCCTGTCCGACTCTTTGCGACCCATGGACTGCAGCACTCGAGGCTTCCCTGTCCTTCACTATCTCCTGGAGTTCTCAAATTCATGTCCATTGAGTTGGTGATGTTATCTAACTCTATCTCATCTTCTGTCACCCTCTTCTCTTTTTGCCTTCAATCTTTCCTAGCATCAGGGTCTTTTCTAATGCGTCAGCTCTTTGTAGAGGTGGTTAAAGTATTGGAGCTTCAGCTTCAGCATCAGTCTTCCCAGTGAATATTCAAAGGTTGATTTCCTTTAGGATAGACTGGTTTGATCTCCTGGTTGTCCACGGGACTGTCAAGAGGCTTCTCCAGTACCATAGTTCAAAAGCATCAATCCTTTGGTACTCAGCCTTTTTTATGGTCAAACTCTCACATCCGTACATGACTACTGAAAGAACCACAGCTTTGACTATGTAGACCTTTGTTGGCAAAGTGATATCGCTGCTTTTTAATACACTGTTTCTAAGTTTGTCATAGTTTTACTTCCAAGGAGAAAGCATCTTTTAATTTCATGGCTGCAGTCACCGTGCACAGTGATTTTGGAGCCTAAGAAAATAAAATCTGTCATTGCTTTCACTTTTTCCTAATCTATTTGCCATGAAATTATGTGACTGGTGCCATGATGTTAGTTTTTTAAATGCTGAGTTTTAACCCAGCTTTTTCATGGTTCTAAATTACAGTTAAAGGGAATAGGCTAAATGTAAGGAAATGTAAATGTTGTGCTTTAATGAATTGTCACTTCTCTGGGATGATTTGACTAGTATAGATCTCACAAATCAATTTCACTTAAGGTGAACATAGATTTTGAAATTCATTCATTGAAAAAATTATCTTCTTCTGATGGAAAATACACATTTATTTTGCAGTATAAAGAAGAAAATAAAAGAATAACTCTAGTACCCAAAGACAGCGTTTTTGTTCATTAATTAGCATTTTGGAGTATGTCCTTAGAGTCTTTGATATCCAGTATTAATGCTATTCAATAAATATATATTTTTAATATCCCAATACTATAAGCTTTGCCTCACATTCAAATTTTTCATGAAAGATTTTTATTGTCAACTTTATCATCAGTATCTATCAGCTTGGCAACTTTACAAGTGTTTTCAGCTATTTTAGGTAAGTAAGTTTATCAGGCATGGTTTCTATCTCTTAGAAACAAATCAGTAGTTTTTTTCTATGTAATATTTCTTAAGGATTCTAATGTAATATTTCATGTTTATAGCAAAGAAGTCAGGACAGTTTTGGTTTTACATATAGATACTGAAACCAAATCAGCTTAAGGAAAATGGGAATTTATTGTCTCATGATTTCTGGCAAGGACAGAACTGAGGCCAACTTTAGGAATGAGGTCATCAAGGCTGGAAATGGAGTTTCCAGGCTTCTAGATTACTCCTTTATTGATTTCTGCTCCTCTTGACCTGGGCAATTTCTGCAGCCCCTGTCTTATCTCTGTTTATCTCACAGCTGTCCTTCCCTCTTCTTGTCAGTATTCTTTTGTCCTCCTGAAGACATGGCTTTCTAAGGTGACTTTTCATATGGAGAAGGTGGCCCCCAAATGCTCTAAGCATTTGGCCTCCAAGCATTTGGTGCAGTGGGGGAAAGTGCTTTTGTCCCTCAGTATCCCCATGTTGATTTTAGGAAGGACTTTGCCCCTACTTGGTTCATAACCCCACTTTTTGAACTGTCCTTGTGTCTGGTCAGGTGGCTGGAATGACAGACAGCCTCATCTGAGTTAAGAGGAAGTAGCATGGGTTAGCCAAAGCAGAGGGCGACTGTTGCTAGAAAAAGAGGGATAAGAATATTTGAGGGGATAATGAAACTATGGCTTCCAGAGTTCACTGGATGGTTGCTCTCGAGATTAAATAAACATTTATTTCTCTGTGTCAGGCACTTTGTGACACCTGGGGATTCAGAGACTAACGATCAGATTAGCAACAAGTTGTTGCTGTTCAGTCACTAAGTCCTGTCCGACTCTTTGCGACCCATGGACTGCAGCACTCGAGGCTTCCCTGTCCTTCACTATCTCCTGGAGTTCTCAAATTCATGTCCATTGAGTTGGTGATGTTATCTAACTCTATCTCATCTTCTGTCACCCTCTTCTCTTTTTGCCTTCAATCTTTCCTAGCATCAGGGTCTTTTCTAATGCGTCAGCTCTTTGTAGAGGTGGTTAAAGTATTGGAGCTTCAGCTTCAGCATCAGTCTTCCCAGTGAATATTCAAAGGTTGATTTCCTTTAGGATAGACTGGTTTGATCTCCTGGTTGTCCACGGGACTGTCAAGAGGCTTCTCCAGTACCATAGTTCAAAAGCATCAATCCTTTGGTACTCAGCCTTTTTTATGGTCAAACTCTCACATCCGTACATGACTACTGAAAGAACCACAGCTTTGACTATGTAGACCTTTGTTGGCAAAGTGATATCGCTGCTTTTTAATACACTGTTTCTAAGTTTGTCATAGTTTTACTTCCAAGGAGAAAGCATCTTTTAATTTCATGGCTGCAGTCACCGTGCACAGTGATTTTGGAGCCTAAGAAAATAAAATCTGTCATTGCTTTCACTTTTTCCTAATCTATTTGCCATGAAATTATGTGACTGGTGCCATGATGTTAGTTTTTTAAATGCTGAGTTTTAACCCAGCTTTTTCATGGTTCTAAATTACAGTTAAAGGGAATAGGCTAAATGTAAGGAAATGTAAATGTTGTGCTTTAATGAATTGTCACTTCTCTGGGATGTTTGACTAGTATAGATCTCACAAATCAATTTCACTTAAGGTGAACATAGATTTTGAAATTCATTCATTGAAAAAATTATCTTCTTCTGATGGAAAATACACATTTATTTTGCAGTATAAAGAAGAAAATAAAAGAATAACTCTAGTACCCAAAGACAGCGTTTTTGTTCATTAATTAGCATTTTGGAGTATGTCCTTAGAGTCTTTGATATACATATATGTAAAGATAAAACAACTTATCTAATTTTTATTTTTTAGAAAAATTGGTTTAATAGCAGTAGAGTTTTGAGTCACAATGTTTTATAGTAAGCATTTACCCATACCGTAAAAATATATGTAAGAGATGGGATTTTTATTATTCTCTATTTCATCATCCACCAAATGGCTGAACTACAACTTATTTTACCATTTCTCCTGTATTCCACATTGCTGTTGTTTGCTAGACTTTGTCAACATGAGAAAACTCAAAGAATGTTCTGCATCCTAAATCACTGCCTGCTTTTCAGATGAAATCCTTGGGCCGCATTCCTAGGAATAGACTCAGGAGATCAAAGGGAAGGCACACATTTGAGTCTCTGGATCCAGATGGCCACTCTGCTCTTTGAGAGGGTGTTTCAGTTTACATTCTTACCAGCTGTAGAGGAGAGAGAGCATAAGAATTTAATGGACCATCTCTGACAATTAGCTCATGGCTCCAGTCAACTGATTTTATCCTATTTGTGAGGGGCTACTATGTGTAAACCAAGTGTGACCATGTGTTGGATACTAGAAAACATTCTGGCAGCATGAACTGAAAATTTTACCTTTTCAATGAGAAAAGAACATATGACTTCCTCAAAAGGATTCATCTCTTATTTTAAAAATACGATATTCTTACTGTTGAGCTCAAGTAAATGGAAAATGTAGTGTCCATGTGCGTCTGTGTGCTAAGTCACTTCAGTTGTGTTTGACTCTTTGCAACCTTTGAACTGTAGCCCACCAGGCTCCTCTGTCCATGGAGTTCTCCAGGCAAGAATACTGGAGTGAGTTGCCATGCCCTCCTCCAGGGGATCTTTCCTACCCATGGACTGAGCCCGTGGTTGTCTCCTGCATTGGCAGGCAGGTTCTTTACCACTGGTGTCACCTGGGAAGCCCCACAGTGTCCACATTGGGAATTAAAACAATTTTTTTTCTTTTTCCTTTTTTCTCGTTATCTTCTCCTCTCTCTCAAAATAAAAGAGACTTTATGATTATTTTATTGGATATGATTCCTAGCTGTTCAATTATGGGATCAAAGTGTGTCTTAGTTCAGACTACTGTAACAGAATACTATAACTCGGTGGCTTATAAACATCAGAAATTTATTTCTGGGGCCTGGAAGTCTGAGACCAGATTGCCAATATGGACACACTCTAGTGAGGGCCCTCTTCCAAGTTGTAGATGCCCATTTTCTTATTGCATCCTCACATGGCAGAAACAGAGCAAGAGAGCTCTCTGTGGTCTCCTTTATAAGGGTACTAATCTCATTCATGAGTGCTCCACTCTCATGTCCTAATAATTTTGATTTCAACATATGAATTTTGGGGGAGACACAAACATTCAGTCTATACCAAAGGGGTATAATAGTTTCAATTGTTGTTACCAATAGAAGTAGAAAAATCTGGTGATAAGAGTCCTGCAACAGAAGATATAGTCCTCAATAAACTGAAAATATGGTTTAAGAACCTAAACAGATTAATTCAGCAAGTATTTAGTGAGCACCTACTCTGTGGCTATACCTACTCTGTGGCTGTTGTATGTTACTGTGTGAAACTCCTGGCTCAGGAAAGACTTTTGACTTTGAGACACTGACTATTGTGTCACGCTCACGTGTTTGATAGAATGATGCCTGATATGAATTTATGGATAAGGTGAAAAGAACACTGGCCTTGGAATTGGACAGATCTGGTAGAAATCCTGACTCTGCTGGGTGTTGTTGGATATGTTACTTCACCTCTCTAAGGCTTTAGTTCCTCATTGAGAAATCTAACCAACCCAAGGGCTATTAGGAGTAAACACAATGATTTAAGTCACTAGTATACTGTTGGTACCAGTAGGAGTTCAATAACTAGAGGCTGCTATTATTTTTGTTTTGGTTATTAGCATTATGGTGATGACTCAGGAGCAAGATGAGTTTGTATGCTTTGACAATTCTTCCCAATCTCTCCCTAAGCACCTTTTCTCTCAGAGCAAAAGCAACTCTGTGCGTTTATGTGTGTGCATGTGTATGTCTGCCTCAGTTGTTAAAGACTCTGCCTGCCATGGAGGAGACCTGGGTTCAATCCCTGGGTCAGGAAGATCCCCTGGGGAAGGGAATGGCTACCCACTTCAGTATTTGTGCCTGGAGATTCCCATGGACAGAGGACCCTGGCAGGCTACAGTCTGTGGGACCACAGAGACATGACTGAGCGACTAACAGTACTACTGTTACTATATGTATGTGTGTGCATGTGTATGTGTGAAATCTTGGGTGTATGTGTAATATAGGAAGTCTCTCTCCTGGAATTTGTCCCCAAAGCCTTTCTGAGGAGAGTTCTTGTGAAGCAGTTGTTAGATTCCCATCCTCCCCTCTCTGCTTTCTGAACCCTGCAAGTTCAGGATGGAGGCACATGGGAGTGGTCTCCACAGTGAATCTTCAGCATGAATTGGGCCTTATATCATCTGGGCTTTGGGATACAACCCTTTTTGGTCTGTGAGTGGAGTGCTTTGGACCTGTAGATCTAGATGTGGGGTTTTTTCATCTCTGTTCTCTTAGCTTCTGTGGTCCAGAAGGCAAATGTTGGTGATGAGGAGAGTGAGAAAGTGAGGTGTCTCAAAGTCGCATGCGCACAAATCACTGGGTTGACTGGGAGAAGCAGTGGTGCAGGTACTGGAGTGTGACTGATTCCACATGGGCCTACCGGCCTTCACTTCCCACATTTAGGTGCTTGGTGGTCTTCTACTTTTTCCTCCTGTCAGATCAAATACTGATTTTAAATAGTGCTTGAACGTCCCAGCATGTGCAAGTCTGTATGGTCAGGCCACGCAGGTGGCTGTTATCTTGCTCTCTGTACATCCTCTGCTTCACCTACACCCTCTTCACATGATTGACCTTTCTGCATGCTTGCCCTCTCCCAGCTGGTGATTGTTCTATCCTTTAAATAAAAACACCTGCATCACAATAGCTTATCAAAGGGGCCTGTGAGGGGCCAGCTCCTCCGCTGGTTTCCCTGGCAATCAGTGAGCCAACCTGTCATCACTTCCCCCTTATAACTAGTAACCTCCTCGTTTCTTGGGCATGAAGACTGCCGCCATGTTCTGCCCAGCGTCTGCCGTGCACAGTGGGTTGTCACTCCAAGGCCTTGCTTCACACGGTAAGCTCCCCCATCCAGGAAACCACTGGTGTCTCTGTGGCTACTCCAAGCTTTGACTTTGAAGCTGTGCAAGTATGGGCCTTGTAGACCTGTGGGGTGCAGTCCCACAAAACTGTGGAGTCTTCTAGATAAGCTTGGTTCCAGAAGTTCCTGAGAATTGTTGTTTTGTTGAAGTATCATTCCTGAGTTCACAAGACAATTATTCTGGCACTTGTTAAAATGAAAGGAAGACTTTATTCAAGACTACTGCAATAAGGGCATTACCATAGAGGAGAGAGAATAGGCTCAACTGGAATACAGCAAAGACAGCTGGAGTTATAGCCAGTGAGCAGAGTGAGGAAGAAAATTAGTGGGTAGAAAATTACTAAGGGCAGATGTCCTGGGTAGGAGAATTCTTGCTTAAGGCAGGCTAAGGACTCAGACACCAAAGAAGGATAGGGAACATCATCAGATATCCAGGGTGGGTATTCTCTTTAAACTGACTTAACAGGTTCTTGCTAAGAGAGGGTTTTGCAGGCCTGATAAGAACAGAACAGAGGCCATGCTGAAGTCTTTTTGGTGAGAGGTTTCAGAGAAGCCTAGTTAGGGAGGGAGCCTTTGCCCTCTGGCATGATTAGAATGAAGCACACCTGGGAAAGGGCTGGCTTTCACCCTTGCTTGATGTGTGACCTTGGGTCTTTGTGATCCCGAGTCTCTCACTGGAAAATGGACCAAATGGTAGTATCTCTCTTATGAGGAATGCAGTGAGCATCAAATGAGATTATGCATAGAAAGAACTTTAAAATTAGTGTCCATCCTAAAGTAGTTCAGTTTAATGCAGTTGCTCAGTCGTCTCCGACTCTTTGCAACCCCATACTGCAGCATGCCAGGCTTCCCTGTCCATCAACAACTTCCAGAGCTTATTCAAACTCTTGTCTATCAAGTCGGTGATGCCATCCAACCATTTCATCCTTTGACGTCCCCTTCTTCCCTGCCTTCAATCTTCCCCAGCATCAGGGTCTTTGTCAAGGAGTTAGTTCTTTGCATCAGGTGACCAAAGTATTGGAGTTTCAGCTTCAGCATCAGTACTTCCAATAAATATTCAGGACTGATTTCCTTTAGGATGGTCTGGTTGGATCTCCTTGCAGTCCAAGGGACTCTCAAAAGTCTTCTCCAACACTACAGTTCAAAAGCATCAATTCTTTGCCTCTCAACTTTCTTCACAGTCCAACTCTCACATCCATACATGACTACTGGAAGAACAATAGCCTTGACTAAATGGACCTTTGTTGGCAAAGTAATGTCTCTGCTTTTCAATATGCTGTCTAGGTTTGTCATAGCTTTTCTTCCAAGGAGCAAGTGTCTTCTAACTTCATGACTGCAGTCATCATCTGCAGTGATTTTGGTGGCCGCCCCCCCCCCCCCCCCCCCATGGTGAATGTGTAGAATGTTTTGTAGACGATTGAACCTAGGTATAATTTATATATCGGTAGTGATCCAAAGAAATTCTACTTCTTTCTTCACTTGGTGATTAGCACATTTAGTATATTTAGAGTAGTGGTTCTTGAGTGGTACTCTGCAGTTCCACCCCTTGCACCCTCGGGACATTTGGCAGTGTCCTGAAACATTTTTCATTATTCTTACTGGGTTTAGGGTCCTACTGGCCTACAGTGGGTAAAGGCCAGAGATACTGCCCTACATCCCATAGGACACAGGGTGATGTGCCTTATGTGCCTCATGATGGTTCTCTGGACTGAAATGTCAGTAGTGCTTGGTTTAGAGAAGTGCATGCTCAGTTGCTTCAGTCATGTTCAACTCTTTTGCGACTCCATGGACTGAGCCCACCAGGCTTCTCTGTCCGTGGGATTTTCCAGGCAAGAATCCTGGAAAGGTTGCCGTTTCCTCCCCCAAGGGCTCTTCCTGACCCAGGGATTGAACCCACCTATCTTTTGCCTCCTGTGTTGGCTGATGGGTTCTTTACCACTGCTCCACCTGGGAATTCAAGTTCAGTTGGACAGAGTGATTTAGGTCAGAGATTCTCAACAGCACTCCTTAAAAATGTGGCTTTTTTTTTCTTGTGGAAGAGCTGTCTTCTGCAATAGAAGGTGTTTATCAGTATCCCTAGCACCTATCCCAAGTTTATTGTAGCATGCCTCCACTGTGACAGCTCACCGCATCTCCTGGCATTTTTGATGTTCCCTAGCAGGCAAAATTTCCTCCCACTCTGCTACTCATCTCCCATCTCTTGTCTCCTAGAGAGGCAGTGATCTAAAGTATTACAGTAATACGGGTAAAACCTTAAGATTGCTTGATACCACCTTGTGAGAATCTGATAATATTCATTAAAAAATATGTTTTACCTAATTTTCAGGCATTCTGAAGACAGGCACTTTTGATTACTTTTATATGAGGAAATTATGGAATATAATACATTGAGTGCTTTGTGTACATTTCTTGATTAATTAAATGCTGATAGGGAATAAAAGAAAGGTCTCCTAAATTTGTACATGGTGTTCCAGAAATCATACTGGAGAGATTAGACTGTTTTGTGTAGAAACAGTCTCTACTTTGATCAGCATAATCTCAGTTTACTTTGATCAGCGTAATCTCAGTTTACTTTAATCCAGTATTGTCGTCGTTTTTCATTATCTGCAGATTTATTAGTTAGAATAAAATTTATACTGCATAGTCAAGAAGTATAAATTTTCTAAGTTTTATATAAACAGTTTTCTGAGTCATAGGTTTTGTTTTCTACTTAAAAAATGAACATATAGACATTAATATAAAACTTTAAAAGTTGAACCTTTGTACTATTATGGGTACATTATTCTAATAATGTCTAGATTCATTCATTAGAGGGAAGAAGCATCCTGTATATTCAGAATTGTGTTCATATATGTGAGGCTTTTTAAAAAATGATTTTGTTTGGCTAATTTAATAAAAGCTAAATATTTATTTTCATTATTTGATATTACTTTAGAAAAGCCTTGTGTTTCACAATCTTGAGAATAACTGATTAGTATAGTCAGTCTTGCATGTACCACAATGAAGTTTTATAAATGAGATGAAAATGTGGAATTAAGCCTTACTTAATCATATTTCTGCTAATCATTGTTAATGAATCGGACTGAATTTCCTATGTGATATACTGTTACTATTATGCAGTGTATGTTTAGTGCCCATAGTGTGATAGAAAAGCCTTGTTCTAATTGAGTTGATTGGAAAGTTTTGAACATCTTTAATGTTTTTAATAAACAAGTAGAAAATTAATGGCTCATTGCTTCACGTATTTTTAAATATACCTAGCAAAGTCACTTAAATTTTGGTTGCTGAAAACATGTAAGACATTACACCTCAAATCATATTCAGTGTTTGTCAAAACTGATTCATAATATTCTTGAAAATATACTTTCTGCCCTATTGCTATGAAAACTATAATATACTCTCCATACTCAGAGCTTACAGTCCAAACAGCATTTTAAATACATTAAATTCTATGTGTTTATGAAGCAATAGATCACAAGGATACTTAATAGCATTTGGATATAGAAATATATCATGTTTCATAAAATAGTTAGCAACCTAAACCTATTTGTCACTTTTACAATTCTGAAAGTTTAGCTCCAGAATTATGAACAACTTAGAAAGGACACAGTACTTTGAAGTATAACTATGATTGATTAGGCTAAACTAATTCCAGTGCTGCATTGTATACTACTTTAATCTTTTTGAAAAGTGAATGAACAGCAGATGGCCTAATAAAGACACTCTGTGTGCTTGCCCAGTGTGGACTGGCTCTGAAGGGACGGCCTTAACACTTCAGGGTCCATATATTTGCAATACATCTGTCTTAGTCAAGGCAGATGGCTAAAGGAAAAAGAAACTTCCAAACTTTTGGAAATAGTCCAATTTGGGACTGCATGTTTGGCTGAGATGTTGATAAGACCTGATTTTCACCTTTAAAATCTTCTCGAAAAAGTCTAGTCTGTGAGAGTTCAAAATACTTTTGTAAATAGGATTGCTGCAGGATGTCATAGTTCTGCTTTTTTTCACTGATGCTTGCCCAGTGTGGACTGGCTCTGAAGGGACGGCCTTAACACTTCAGGGTCCATATATTTGCAATACATCTGTCTTAGTCAAGGCAGATGGCTAAAGGAAAAAGAAACTTCCAAACTTTTGGAAATAGTCCAATTTGGGACTGCATGTTTGGCTGAGATGTTGATAAGACCTGATTTTCACCTTTAAAATCTTCTCGAAAAAGTCTAGTCTGTGAGAGTTCAAAATACTTTTGTAAATAGGATTGCTGCAGGATGTCATAGTTCTGCATTTTTTCACTGTCACCCAGGCTTTCTGTGTATACTCCAGTTATTACAAGAATTATTTGGACTCTGCATTGTAACTACTCATCAGATTGGAAAAATAAAAGGAAATAGAAAGCATTATCATTTTATAACTTGAAAATGAAGGTTGAAACATCGCATTTTTCTTAATTTTTATTGTATTTCTACAGAGTAAATGCAGAGGAAGAGCACTAACTTGTCATCATGTGTGGAATTTAAAACATGAAGTTTGCAAATGGAAAGGTTTACTTTTATATCGTGAAAGCTTAATTACTTATAATCAAGGATATTTATTCATAGCATATTAATGCATAAGAGCATGCCACTGATTTGAGAAAATGGAAGAATGATGAAGGGGATTGATTTGTGAGAAGATATCATGTCATTTCCTAGAACAAATATGGAACAGTTTAATTAGAAGAAAATGTAGAGGCATCTGTTTCTGCTTAGAAAATGAATGAATTTTCTGTTTAGAAAATGAGTAAATTTTTTGAAATACCTCTCTAACATGGTCATTTCTTTAAATTAGTTTTGATTACTCCACTGAAACCAATGAAACATATTTATGAAGCAACCTTTTTTCTATTTTTTGTATCCCACAGTAATAACAAGTAGTGGCTACAGCCCCAGATCCGCGCATCAATATTCCCCACAGCTGTATCCTTCCAAGTAAGTGGTCAGTAGTCTTTCAGATTTGTTAGAATAATTTTCTGGGATTATTTTGATTAATCACATTTACACAATATAATAACTTTAAGTCAGGATATATTTATATACATAAACGTTGCTGGGGCTGCTGCCGCTAAGTCGCTTCAGTCGTGTCCGACTCTGTGCGACCCCATAGACGGCAGCCCACCAGGCTCCCCCATCCCTGGGATTCTCCAGGCAAGAACACTGGAGTGAGTTGCCATTTCCTTCTCCAATGCATGAAAGTGAAAAGTAAAAGTGAAGTTGCTCAGTCGTATTAGACTCTTCGCGACCCCATGGACTACAGCCTACCAGGCTCCTCTGTCCATGGGATTTCCCAGGCAAGAATACTGGAGTGGGGTGCTATTGCCCTCTCCAATATAAATGTTATATGTATTTAAATAGTTAGATTTTTGGATATATTAGACCTATAAATAAATATCTTTCAGAAATCTAGGAATATATTCACTTTTGTCCAGATAGTTCCTTTAATTTTGAACATTTATATATTTTGAAGAAAGCATCAAGCACAGATCAGAATATACTGATTTTTTAAGTAAAAATTTGAAAACTCTTACTAGTTTAAAGAAAATCTGAAAAGATTACATTTTACTCAAACCTCAACATTTCATAATTTGTTCCAGCTTTATAATATTTTTATTGGATTTTAACTTCTAATAAACATTTTGGAAAAATATGCACTCTTGCTTATATAACTAATGTAGTCAAGGTTTCGAGGACAGTGGTAAACATTTCAAGCTTAACTATATTGGGTGTATATCTGAATTTGGTTGCCATCAGAGAGATATGTCAAGATTTGGGATTCCTGAGCATGCACATTTAAAAGTCATTTTCTACAGCAACTACAGTGTTTATCCTTAAGCATAGGCTAGAGATTGGATATCTATTTTGAGGACATTCTGTAAGATGTGGCAAGATGAAGGGAATGGCTTTCCATTTCAAGCTGCGTACTTAAAAAAAAAAAAAATTCGGTAAGATTTTTAGTTCTTGTAAGGAATTCTTCCTAGAGCTTTTAATGACTTTTGTAGTCATTACATGGCATTGGGTCATGCATGGTAACAGGAAATAATGCTCATGAGTTAATTAATTAATTAACTGACCTGGGCTCATTAATTAACTGACCTGGACTCCACTTTCCTCATCTACGTATCAATTGGAATACTATTTCAGATGTAAGCAATATAGACCTGGAAGAGACTTCCAGGATGATATGTAAACCAAAGTTTTCTTTTCACAGGTGAGGTATAGACTTAGGAAGTTTGTTTGTCCAAGGTATTGAGACTGGGTTATAGCAGAGCCCGCTCTCCTGACATTCAGACTTTTGTCCTTTTCTATACTGTAAAAATGATATTGTGGATAAAGAAGAGGATTACTTCCTGGCTATTGTCAGGTTTCACTGAATCTAAGCTGTCTGAAATAATATGCAGTCTTTGTTGCCACAGTAATGCTATTTTTCTGATATTTAGGCCCTATCCACACATTCTTTCTACACCAGCAGCTCAAACAATGTCCGCCTATGCAGGCCAGACTCAGTATTCGGGGATGCAGCAGCCAGCCGTCTACACTGCTTACTCACAGACAGGACAGCCCTACAGCCTACCCACTTACGGTATTTCACTTCTCTCTTCTCCTTCTTTGGTTACAAGCAGGTAATTCTGCTGGCTAGTAGCTGTGTATTCTAATATTCTTATATAAACTCATATATTCTAGTATAAGTTGCAACTCATGTTACAGCACGATCATTTTACTAATAAAATTATTTGCACGTGCACTTTCCAAACAGATCTGGGCGTGATGTTACCAGGCATCAAGACAGAGAGTGGACTCTCACAAACTCAGTCCCCATTACAGAGCGGGTGCCTCAGTTACAGCCCAGGTTTCTCTACCCCACAGCCAGGCCAGACACCTTATTCTTACCAGATGCCAGGTAAGCAGTCATCCAGGATACATATTATGTGAGAAAGAATTCTTTGAATGAGACTCTTTGACTTCAGACTAAGAATATATAGTATTAAATGTTACCACTGCTCAGATGATACCATTGGAAAAGATAACTAAGAGGGAACATGATGAAAAGAGCTCAACATACATCAAGAAACATGACCCATATTAAATTTAAATACTTAAGCTTAAGTTGCATAAAATTGGCAGGAAACTACGTCCAAGCAAAGCAACCTCCAAGCCAGTCACCACACCAGTCACATGTTTGGCATCTACTTAAGGGATTTCAAAGATTCATGACAAAATCCAGCATTTTCTTGTCAGGATTCCTTATGTATGTAATGCTGTTTTGATTTCATTTAAAATTGAGTTAGCACTTTTCTAAGTCCTATATTTACTGTTGAATGATTGCAGATTTCTCTTTTGTTCTTTTCTAAAATACCTCCCCCCTGTTAGTATTATATTTCTTAAATAGGAATGTTTAAATCATTTGTACCTCCCCTCTTAAAACTTTTTTCTCCATATATGATCATTATTTTTTTATTGTTTTTGTCTCCAATTAAAAATTATTTTTGAACATTGTATAATAATTGCAGAAAATAATTTAGTGACATGGTAAAAACACTAAAAGCTTTTTCTAATGATAGTCATAGTTTGGGGGCTGTATGATTATTCAAATGAACTAATATGACATTTTGGTTGATTGACTAAAATGAAATAATTACTTAGGCCTTTTTTGGCTGAAATGACAGGTGTCTTTTTTCCTTGTAATGTTGGTAGATAAATATTTGCATACATGCCTCAGCCACAGTAAGCTGCTCAGCTTCAGTTGGCAGTGTAGAAAAAGCCATAGAGACATTTCCATTTATTCCCCAAAACACTTTTATATTGGATATTCCAGGCTACATTAATTTGCATTATTACCTAATACTATTGCTATTCAAAACATGTTGATTAAAAAAAAAATCAGCTGCCTTAATAGTCTTTTATTCCTTAACAAGTGCATTCCATGAGAATATATATTTTGAATCTATAGATTGATAGTTTGCTTGTTTTTGCCCTAATTTCAAACAACTAAATAACTTGCTTACTTTGTCATAAAATTTTAGGTTATCGAACCTTAGATGATTATGGTATAAACAGTTCTCCCTTGGGTCTGAGCCCTAGCCTACAGCTTTTTTGTTCTAAGGAAAGGACATAAAGGAACAAAAAGACGGGATGCTGGAAGCCTAATTTCTAAACGGATTCTGTATGTTTATTTCCTAAACTAGCCTCAGCCAATTGTTTAAACTTGAGTAGTTTTTGTATGCATATGCAGCTGATATGACCATTGGAAAGTTGCAGTTGTTTCCTAGAAGTAGTCTCACTATTGCTATTTTATTCTTTGAGTACTTCTGGTTGTTTAGACATTGGCCCTTGAAAGTTAGCAGAGTCCTTGGTAAGACTTTCCACAAACTTCTGTTCAACTCTACAGAATTCTAAAGGAAGGAATTTACCAGTGTCACAAGAGAAAGCCAAGCATATTTCCCTTGAAAATATCTCCATTTCAAATCTCACTGCATCAACAAAATTTAAAATATATTGCACTGAATTCTGCAGAGTGAAATATTTTAATATTTTTCAAGAAATACTTTTAAAATGCAATTTGTTCTTTTATCCCTAGGTTCTAGTTTTGCACCATCTTCTACTATTTATGCAAATAATTCAGTTTCAAATTCAACGAATTTCAGTGGTTCACAACAGGTATAGTAGCTTTTTATATTTATGCTTTATATATATATATATATATCAGATTTTTGAAGAACAGTATCAGGTTAATAAACTTTATTTAAAGTTAAGATAGCATTTCAGAGTAGTGAAGATTAGCTATCTAGATTCTTGGGATATGTATTATTATGGGTATTTTAGGTTTCCTGATTGCTAAAGGTTTACCTTTTAAACATTTAAGCCATGATGGCTTTAGTCATGAGAGGAAACGAGAAAATCTACTGCACCCTTTCTGGTTATCTTAAACCATAATAAATTAATTTAATTTTTTCTTAATAAAAAGTTATGAAAATTGATAGGTTGAACTATAATCAATAATCAGATTATGATTAAAGTATAGAGCATACTTGGTCCAAACCCAAATCATTTTTTTTCCAAATCAAAATGCATCTCAGACTCCATACAGCTTTTATTTTTTAGTTCTATTAATTTTTTGATAAGTTTAATTCCTACTCTCCTGAGAACTGTAATTTTTTGCTTTTGTTGCTATACCTGCTCCTAGAATTCCTTAGCCCTCCTAGTGAGGTTTGCTTAATCATTTTGTGAGTTTTGAAACCTACGATTGTTTCTAGAATCATGTTAGAATTGTATGTGGAGCAAGAAGCAATATCTCTGAAAGGGTGAATCAGCGTGGAGGGAGATGAATTTGTGATATATTCAGATACTTTCTTATTTTCTACCTCTCAGTCATGTTCAGAGTAGTTGAGATGGAAGGATAGCTGATTTCATGGGTAAGCAATACACTATTTTACTCTTAACAGATTTGCTGGACTTCTGTATATTTTAAAATAAAAATTACTGCACAAGCGTTTGCTCTTTGGATTTACTGAAGGAATTATATTGCCTTCTTATGTCAATTTTTATTAAGACAAGAAGCTAAGAGGAAAATTTAATGATTAAACAGTGGAATAATGTTAATAATATTTTTGACAAGATTAAATTGCTAATTTGGCATTAGTTTGAAAAATAGTTTCTTAAAACACTAAACATCAAGACCAGTATGTATGTTTTATTATAAAAAATTAAGAATTTTTGATAATCCAGGTAGCTTAGTTTCAGTCACTCATTTATTAATACTTGAGTAACTGTTAGCCATTAGATTTTTTGATTATGCATTGAAGATTTGAGAATCATACGTCAGTGATCCCTGCTCTCTGAAAGGATCCAATCCTCCTGAAGACATAGATATGAAAATAATATGGACAAGAGGTAGAATATTTTAATATAATAATAGAAATATACACTAGACAGAGTGGAAGCATAGGAAAAGACTGCTTTGTTCTACTTGGGAGGATTAAAAAATGTAATACGTAAAAGGATTTTGAAAGACTATTTAGACCATTTTAGGATTATTAAAACTTTTAAGAAAATGCAAGTGAGAGGAATTGATCCAATGGCTTTTCTTTTTCCTTAACAAATGATGCAAACTAAATATTTGAAAACCTCACTAAAGATTTATTTAAGTCAAGGTCTCAGGTGGAATGTAGCCTGTGAGAAACTGGGTAAAAAAATCTTTTAATCATTTTATTACAATTATCTCCTGCCAAGAAAACAAAATTATCAAGGGCAGCCTAAAAAGGGAACAAATACCACAATAAAGCAGCCCAGGGTCTGTATGGAAGTGAAAGAAGGGCACATCTCCTTCTTGCCGGTGATTTTAGAAGATGAAATTGAATGCTGTGAATACAAGCATCTCCTTCTCTCCTCTTCAAGTGCGTAAGATCTGACAGTGTACACCCTTGGATGCATAACTCTGAGTAGAGGAGTGAAGCATATATGATCTTTACGTAGATTAAAATGTGTGTACTGGACCTAGTTTCCAAAACCCCATATGGTATTTCATTACTGTGTGCATGTAGAAGACGCCCATAGAATGGTCTCTGCTTTTTAGGATCACCTTAAAGCTGTGGACTCCAGGACCAGTGGAGCCAAATAGTATTCTTTCCCTTACCTTGATCTTTACGTAGATTAAAATGTGTGTACTGGACCTAGTTTCCAAAACCCCATATGGTATTTCATTACTGTGTGCATGTAGAAGACGCCCATAGAATGGTCTCTGCTTTTTAGGATCACCTTAAAGCTGTGGACTCCAGGACCAGTGGAGCCAAATAGTATTCTTTCCCTTACCTTGTGATTGCTCTTCTTTGGAGCATGCCAGAGGATAGTCTGTCTTTCACACACACACACACACACACATCTCAATTGTTATTTCAGGATTATCCATCCTACACAGCCTTTGGCCAAAACCAGTATGCACAGTATTACTCTGCATCGACGTATGGCGCATACATGACATCAAATAACACAGCTGATGGCTCATCCTCCACGACCTCAACCTACCAGTTGCAGGAATCTCTCCCAGGACTGACTAGCCAACCAGGTACAGATCTTCATCCAGGTGAAATATTTTTTATATGTTTTGCTTGTCTAATAATATGGAGAAAATGGACATTAAAAAAAATCTTTTTTAAAAAAGACTGAAATCTCCCAGATAATTATGCTGGTGTTTAATCTATGCTAGTACTGCTGTATTAGGTGAGGCTTTTCTGACATTTCAGAAAACCCTTCTTTTATTAGTAGATGTGGGATAAGCAATTCTAATCTGAAATGACAGAATATGTATAAATATGAAGATAAAAAGGTAAGTGAATCTTTCTCCATAGTAATTATTTTGTGGAGATCTTAACATGGAAAAGTAGTAATATTATCTTCTTTGGGTAAAACTAATAATATTTCCTTTATGCTTGAGAAACTGTTTGACTTATTCACCTTATGAGTCATCAGCAGCTCAAGCCAGTGAAGATTTCCTATATTCTTAGGATTATGGCAACCCACTCCAGTGTTCTTGCCTGGAGAATCTCAGGGACGGGGATGACCCCAGTGGGCTGCTATCTATGGGGTCACACAGAGTCAGACACGACTGAAGCGACTTAGCAGTAGGATATTCATAGAGTCCTTGGTAGGTAATTTAATACCTTTGTCTGATAAACACATATTTAAAATCCATTATATTCTTCATTGCCAGAAGCTTATCTGTTTTCTTATTAGAATTATATTTGCTGACACATTTAACACTTGCCTTAACCTCCACCCAGCCTAAGTCCTGTGTTCCAATTCTGTCCTGATCCTCTTTGAGTAAATATTTAACATTTCATTAAAAGTCTTACATTAATTTAAAGAATGAATGATTTCAGAATGCTTGCTTAGCAAATGGTGGAAACACGTCAGGTGAGGAGATGTTTGATGTTCCCATCGCACTGTAAAAGGTGTTTCTCACTGGTGAATATGTGGGGAAAACAAGGTAAGATAACTATTCAGAAGCAAAACCACAGGAGAAGTATCTGATCAAGACATCAGAGACTGAGTTTTGGAATTTACTAGAATTGAGCAACCAGGAATGAAAACTATTTATACACTAAAAACTTTTTATGCTGAGTAGAACTTTGGATAGAAGATTGACTATGATCTAATGTCAATATGACCACAAGAGTTTCTCTGCAGGAAAGACACAGATGGGTACTTTCTATTATCTAAAGAATAATCAACTTTCAGAATCACTCTTTTATTTATATTAAAAAATACTAAATGTAGACATGTAGGTATTCCGAGTGTATGACTTTGAATGTAATACATTTGTATGTGGCATTCTCATATTTACTATCAGAACACTGCAATTTCTTCAGCTTCCCATTGGTTGCTAATGCCAATGAATATAGTTTGACATAATTTTCAAATCTTACGAGACTTTCTATTGAATTTAAAGAAGAAAGTATTTCTATATGTAGCCACATCATTCTCTCAACCAAAAACATAACAATGCATGTGTCTGGATCTTTAAGAAATTCTGTGACCTCAGAGCTTTCGTCAAGACAGTTTTTAAGTCTGATTTTGCCTTTGCAGACTGGCATGCATCTGAAAAGTAAACAAGTTCACAACTATGGGATTTTTCTCTATTATTGATGAAATCTGAGATATTTTGTTTAAGGGCATAAAGAGTATTTTCCGTTGACTGGCTCTGCATTTGGACTCAAAGCAGACACCTAACAATTAAAATTTAAGCATGTGTCTGGATCTTTAAGAAATTCTGTGACCTCAGAGCTTTCGTCAAGACAGTTTTTAAGTCTGATTTTGCCTTTGCAGACTGGCATGCATCTGAAAAGTAAACAAGTTCACAACTATGGGATTTTTCTCTATTATTGATGAAATCTGAGATATTTTGTTTAAGGGCATAAAGAGTATTTTCCGTTGACTGGCTCTGCATTTGGACTCAAAGCAGAGACCTAACAATTAAAATTTAAGAAAACAGTTTTTCATAAATCTTTCCCTGTTGACTTCTCCCATGTTTAAAATGGAAACATACGTTATGTTCTATAAGAGACAGCTGGTTGCTCTGATTTAGTGATAAACCTAATGAAACAAAGTTGGATATGAATATCCAAAACTTAGAAGGTACAGTTCTTCATTATGGCACTGATTAACAGATAATTATTCAATCATGTGTAGTATTGGCTCAGGAAAAAGCCTAGGGCAATGGGTAATGACTGAGTTATTTGAAAATTACAAATAACATTCAGTTATTTATCAATACTTTACCTTACTAGGTAATTTGACAGTGTATTTAAAGAAACATTACCATGCTGATTAAGAACAGATATTTTAGTTTATTATCTTTGAAAACATATTTCTTTGCCTTTACCATAAAGTTTATCTTAGGTATTTGCATTCAGAATGTTTGATGACTGATTGGCACGTTAAGCTTACTGATATAGTTTTATAGCTCCTTTATAAAATTTTAAACATTTAAAAAATTAAATATAACTAGCAATTTGTAACAATATTCTGTACTCTGAGACCTTGAAAACATAGTACATTTGCTAGTTAAACTTTACAAATGCTGCAGAAAAGTAAAGGATGTAGTAAGATCCCTTCACACTTTGAAAAGCCATTTCTTCAGCAGAACCCAGTAGTCTTTCCAGGTTTTATGGCATTTTACATAAGGACAGGAAGGAAAGCAAACTGCTAATTCATTTCATTGAAGCCAACGAGAAGATTTAGATGGAAAGGACTAACCACATTTAACTTCTCTGCCAATTTGCATTTTTCCTGCCTACAGTGTTACTGTACCCTAATGCCATTACCTGAGTGAAATTGACAGAGGCACTGGAATTAACAGCTTTTTCCTTTAAAAAAAAAGAAAAGTCAACAAGTGTTTAATGATCAACTGATCTCAAATTTCTGGTTTTAACCTTTATCAGGAGAAAGGCTAGAACCTTGAGAAGATATGGAGGTCAGTTCAGTTCCATCTGAAGGAGCCAAATATAGCACGTGCCCCTTTAGGATCTGTCCTTTCACTTTGATGCTCTTTCGATGAATTCCTTTGCCCTCTGTCTCACAGAAATTGTATAAAGTCTGTGTACTCTTTTGATCAGTAGAAACACATACAGGTTTGACCTCTTTATAGTCTGAACAGTCTGTTGCTATTTAGAGGAGGAGGTATTACCTAGTGGTTAAAGCAGGAATTCTGGAATCATACCAGCTTTTCACATACAAGCCATTTCATCTTGGTTAGTTAACTGAGTTCCACATGTCTCCAGTTTTCCCACTATTAAAAGAGGATAATGAAAGGCCAAATTAACTAGGTTGAAGTGAGATTTTAGTCATGTTTGTATGTAAAGAATGTTTCACAATAAAGAGCTCTGGAAAAATCAGCAAGAAGGATAACCCAATTTCTTACCTTATCCAAATATTTTAACAGTTACTTTGTAAAAAAGAAGATACTAACTGAGCAAGAAACAAATGAAAGTATTCTACATCATTACTCATCAAGAAAATGCTAATTAAAACAACAGTGAGTTACTACTATACCCCGATAGTTGCTAAAATAAAAAAGACTAACCAAGAATTGACAGGGATGTAGAGAAACTAGAACTCTCGTTGCTGGTAGGAGAATGAATTAATACAACCACAAAAAGGTTCTCAGTATCTATGCTTTCCCTCTGACTCATCAGTCCTGCTGCCAAATATATACAGATAGGGATATGCTAGGCAGATATATAGGGATATGCTGGGAATGGGAGCTTATGTCCAGAGATACAAACAAGAATGTTAATAACAGCTTTATTCAGAGTTGCCTAAAATTACAGATAACCCAAATATTTGTCAACAGAATGGATAAAGCATAATATATCATGAAGTTCTAGCCACATTGAGGAAAAAACAGACTGCTCCAGGCTACAGTGTGAGTGAATCTCAGATACAACGAGAAGTGCTTTAGCCAAACACTTATTCTAGTAAACTTTTTAAAAAAGAAAGTGCCTGGGAGTTCCCTCGTGGCTCAGTGGTAAAGAACTTGCCTGCCAATGAAGAAGACATGGGTTATATCCCTGGTCTGGGAGGATCCCATGTGCCACAGAGCACCTAAGCCCATGCACCACAGCTACAGAGGCTGTGCTCAGGAGCCTAGGAGCCGGCACTACTGAGCCCACGTGCCGCAGCTGCTGCAGCCGGCACGCCCTAGGGCCTGTGCTCCACAATAAGAGAAGCCACCATCATGAGAAGCCCTCACACAGCAGCTAGAAAGTATCCCCTGCTCACCACAACCACAGAAAAGCCCAGGCTGCAACAAAGATACAGCACAGCCAAAAAATAAAATAGAAAACAAAGTGCATGACACATACTAAGAGTTTAATAAATGTGGAGCAATTCTTCATAGTTTTCTTCAAAGGCTGTGCCTTTACTTTCATCAGAAACACTTTTGTCCATATTTTGTCCAAATTCTTAGAGTCCTTTTAAGATCTCTCAGTAACTTAGAATCATTGATATCAAGTCCTCCTTCTGTTGAGAGTGAGACACTTCCTATGACCAGATTTTTTTTTTCCTTTCTTCTTCTTCTCTTCTGACTCCCTTGTTGTCATAGCTGCTGGCTTCCAGTTCTTTTGAGTAGCTGAGTTGTTCCTGCCAAATTCCATTGTTATGGATCCAGTTAACAATCAACCACCCATAACTGATGACAGTAACTTTAGGCTTTTGTAAGATTTTGTCCTTTCACCTCTTCACTGTTGCAGGAACAAAACTGCCTGATGAGAGTTAACTTCTAAAAAATTGATCTGTAATGGATAGAAAGACAGGTTTTATAGAATGTCAACCAAAACTTGGTTTACATTATAAACTTAACGTACGTGAGTTAATTTGAATCAGTATTTCACTTGAAAAAGAACATTTGATTTTTAGGACATAGTAAGGCAATGGCAACCCACTCCAGTACTCTTGCCTGGAAAATCCCATGGACGCAGGAGCCAGGTAGGCTGCAGTCCGAGGGGTCGCAAAGAGTCAGACACGACTGAGCGACTTCCCTTTCACTTTTCACTTTCCTGCATTGGAGAAGGAAACGGCAACCCACTCCAGTGTTCTTGCCTGGAGAATCCCAGGGATGGTGGAGCCTGGTTGGCTACCGTCTATGGGGTCGCACAGAGTCCGACACGACTGAAGCGACTTAGCAGCAGCAGCAGCAGCAGCAACCTTAGAAAAATTCTATTTTATAAAAATAGCTGAAAATAGAAAACATTTTGTGTGATTTTTAAAAAATTAGTTGTGTGTTTAAATACTCCAAACCTCCTTTAATGTCTGCACAAATAAGCTGAAGCATGATTTACTATGACATCGGGCTGTAGTCAGCATTCATAGCTAAAGAATCTTTTGTTTTGTTATTTACTCTCTTACATTTGATAACAAAAACCCATGCAAGGAACTGTGCTATCAGTGTTTTAAGAGCAAATAGTATATGGAGCACAGACATTTCTTTGTTGCTGCCCTGACATACACAATGTTTCCCAAAGAAAACATTTGACCATTAGACATTATTAGAGGTTAGCTTTTTAAAAATCATTTACTTAGAGTTTCTCAGAAACAAATATTACTTAAGTTTTATCTAGTTTTTTCAGATGTGTTTATTTAGTTTAGTAATTGCTTGGCTGTTTCTTGTAATTATTTTACTTTAATTTTTATGATAAGGCATGAGAATCATGGAGAAGAAAATGGCAACCCACTCCAGTATTCTTGCCTGGGAAATCCCATGGACAGAGGAGACTGGTGGCTACAGTCCATAGGATTAGAAAGAGTCAGACATGACTCAGCAACTAAACAGCAACAACAACAAGAACAGGAGAGTCATAACATGTTTATATTTAAAACTGTGTAACTTTGATATTGTTTGCCGTTGGATTCTCCTCGACATTTTAACTTTATGCATATGATTTAAATTAAGTGTAAATTAGATTTACCTCAGTAATAAAAGGTAGCTGCTATTACTGATGTTTTAATATACAAAGAAACTAAGATCCAGAGAGATTGAATAAAACACTTGAAGTCGTATGGTAAATTGAACTCTTGTTACTTGTGAGGTTTTACTGTACCTCGCTGTTGCCTCAGTTTATCTCACAACGTTCCTCACAGATCTGCCATTGCTCCATGCTCTCCACCTCATAAGGTGCTCCATCACTTACCTTTAGACATGTCAGACTTTCAGGTATCTGTGAGACATGCAGAACCCAAACATAAAGTTGAAATGTAGGATTTGACCCCGTATGATGTATGCATCTTTGAGTAAAAAGTGACTGACCTATGAGAGGGTTAGATTGCCCACATGGTATGGAGTGGGAAAAATGATCAAAAGCTAGAATTACTAAATCCCAGCATGTGAGGAATGGGAAGAAGAAAAGGAGTCCATGTCTCCTAGACAGAGAAGGACTCGTGGAAAAAATTCTAGAAAATCCTAGCAGGGTATCAGCTACAAAGTGGTTCTGAAGAGGTGGTGTTTAAGAGGATCGATCATATGTAGAACAGAGATCCAGGAAGGTAAAGACTGGGTCTGTTTATTATTGCATGTGTCATTTAAGTGGCTTTTGGAGTCTCGGTAAGAAGAGTTTTGTTAGAGTTTTGGTAAACTAAAGCTGGATTATGACAAATGAGACGTCAGAAAGTAGAGACAAATGTGACATTCAGTTCTGTAGCCAGTGACTTCAGTCTATGCTAGCTCCATTGCAGGGGCCTAGTAGGCACATGTACCTACTACAGTTCCAAGTCAGCTCTAAGTGTCATATACACACAGGATTTCAAAGACTTAATGTGAAAAAGAAATTATGTAAAACAGCCATGTTCATATTTATTATATATTGAAATGATAATGTTTTTAATATATTAGAGCAATTAACATGTAAGAATAAAAATAATTTTATATGTGGCTTTTTACATTTTTTTTTAATGCAGCTTCTAGAACATCTAAAATTATATGTGTGGTTACATTCATGGCTCACATTATATTTCTATTGGACAGGACTAGTATGCCCTGTTCTTTTAAGAGAAGATCCTTTAAAAAGAAAAGATAGCAAGTAAATAGTTTCTATAGATGCAAGGTTAAAGTGAAGGACTTTTTAATTTGTTTGTGCCTGAACCGCCCCCTCACCCCAGGAAAGGGAGAGGTTGAAGGGAAGATAAGCAGTGGAACATGATTTCCCAGTAGGTGAGGCTCAGAAGTCATACTTGCATGTGGAGGAATGGAATCTTCTCTTCTGACATGAGGAATTGAGAACAGATCTAAATTTAGATAAATATTTAGGTGGGCATAGAGACAGGCAAGTTGAGAGCATCTGGAGTACAAAAGGTGTTCAGGTTTAATAGCTCACATAGATCGAATCTAGGAGAAAATGATATGACCTGCAAAATTTTTTTACTTAATTAGGATTTTTGTATATTTGGGATTATATCATTTCTTTCTCTTTTTTGGTCATAAGGAGCTTTTTGTTAAGATAATTCATAATGAAGACTTACACCTGATCTAAAAATAAAGTGCTATTCTTGACACAATTTATGTTATTTACAGGAGAGTTTGATACTGTGCAGAGCCCCTCCACACCCATCAAAGATCTTGATGAGAGAACCTGCAGGAGTTCTGGGTCAAAGTCCAGAGGAAGAGGCCGGAAAAATAATCCCTCCCCGCCTCCTGACAGTGACCTGGAGGTATGCTGACTTATCTTTAAGAGACGTAATAGGTATTTTATTCTGTTGGATATGTTCTATACTTTATAGTTTCATGAAGTTTCAAACTTAAAAGGACGTATCATGAAATGAGTGGACCTACACGGAAGCTGGTATTTCACAGCTCTAAAATTAGAGATATCATCCATTATAATACAAAATTGAAGACAGTAACTTAAAAATGATGCTTTACAAATTTCCGGCTGGAGATAGTTGGATCTTTTGATACATAAGGCACAAATAGAAAATTATTATTTAAAAAGGCATTGTGCAATAAGAAATGCTCTATTTGGGAGTAGTAGGGTAATGAAAGATGTTCATATAGGTCAGTAAATTTTAAAATATAAAATTAATCTGTGTGGAAAGGAAAGGTGGTCATCGGATAATGAGAAAAATTCTAATCATTTGATACATATGGTAGAATGTTTATATCTGTGACATTTTTTCAAGTTGGGATGGACCTCTTAAAATATATTCATACTGAGCAGGCTGATTTTTATTACAAAACATCAGAAAAAACTGTTCTTAACCATAATGTGCTACTTTTTATATAACTGAGTATTTTAATTATTAAAAAATGTTTAATCTTCAGATTTAGTAAGGTCAAAGAATAGTCATTGTACCACTTTCTAAGACATCACTTCCTTGATGTTTTCAACTAAAAAAGATGCACAACTGTAAAGTTGCAAGTTAAGTTTTATTTGGGGCAAAATGAGGACTGCTGCCCTGGAGGCAGCGTCTCAGAGAGCTCTGAGAGACTGCTCCTTAGTGGCAGTCTTGGAAGGTCAATATATAAGGTTTTGGTGAAGGGGGAGTTCAATACCATTAAGCACTCATTTTGCAAAAGGTTTTTTGTTAGTCATAAGGATCTGATGTCACCATGAAGGGATTCAGTGCTTCTCTAGACATGCTGAAAATTATCTAAGCCAGGCTTCAACAGTATGTGAACCATGAACTTCCAGATGTTGAAGCTGGATTTAGAAAACAGAGGAACCAGAGATCAAATTGCCAACATCCATTGGATGATTGAAAAAGCAAGAGAGTTCCAGAAAAACATTTATTTCTGCTTTATTGACTATGCCAAAGCCTTTGACTGTGTGGATCACAACAGGAGAAGGAAATACCAGACCACCGGACCTGCCTCCTGAGAAATCTGTATGCAGGTCAAGAAGCAAGTTAGAACTGGACAAGGAACAACAGCTGGTTCCAAACTGAGAAAGGAGTACATCAAGGCTGCATATTGTCACCCTGCTTATTTAACTTATATGCAGAATACATCATGAGAAACGCTGAACTGGATGAAGCACATACTGGAATCAAGATTGCCGGGAGAAATATTAATAACCTCAGATATGCCAATGACACCACCCTTATGGCAGAAAGTGAAGAAGAACTAAAGAGCCTCTTAATGAAAGTTAAAGAGGAGAGTGAAAAAGTTGGCTTAAAACTCAACATTCAGAAAACTAAGATCATGGCATCTGGTCCCATCACTTCATGGCAAGTAGATGCGGTAACAGTGGAAACAGTGTCAGACTTTATTTTCGGGGGGCTGCAAAATCACTGCAGATGGTGACTGCAGCCATGAAATTAAAAGACGCTTACTCCTTGCAAGGAAAGTTATGACCAACCTAGATAGTATATTGAAAAGCAGAGATATTACTTTGCCAACAAAGGTCCGTCTAGTCAAAGCTATGGTTTTTCCAGTGGTCATGTATGGATGTGAGAGTTGGATTGTGAAGAAAGCTGAATACTGAAAAACTGATGCTTTTGAACTGTGATGTTGGATAAGACTCTTGAGAGTCCCTTGGACTGCAAGGAGTTCCAACCAGTCCATTCTAAAGGAGATTGGTCCTGGGTGTTCTTTGGAAGGACTGATGCTAAAGCTGAAACTCCAATCCTCTGGCCACCTGATACAAAGAACTAATTCTTTGGAAAAGACCCTGATGTTGGAAAAGATTGAAAGCGGGAGGAAAAGGGGACAACAGAGGACAAGATGGTTGGATGGCATCACTGACTCCATGGACATGAGTTTGGGTAAACTCCAGGAGTTGGTGATGGACAGGGAGTCCTGGTGTGCTGCAGTCCATGGAGTTGCAGAGAGTCAGACACGATTGAGCGACTGAACTGAACTGAACATGAGGAGATGCAAAGATTGATGCAAAGTCTGTTCCTAAAAATATCCAACTATCTAAAAACTTGTCCCACCAGATTCCCTGGAGCACAGGGTGCCTCATTCCACCTGAACTCCCTCAGAGGTTGTTGAAGGTCAACAGCTTATAGCAGCCTGGGGTTCAGTCTCTGTAGAGGCAGATGGCAAATGCTTTTGTTGTTCAGTTGTTGGCAGTGCTCTTGGTAAGTGCCAATTTGTGTTTGACAATATGAACAACAATAGTAGCAGATTAAAATGCCTTCAGGAAGGCAGAAGGTGATATAAATGAGTGGGCTGGGCTAGGGAGCCTGCAGATTTTGAAGAAGAGGAAGCACTGGCCAGTCTCAAGGGGCTCCTTCATTACTGCCCCATGGAAGGTCAGCCATCATTGCTACAGATCGGAAGTTTGTCCACTGCAGTCAGAACCCTGAACTTTGTGATGTCTAATCTCAAAATGTTGATCAGTTATTTGAAATCTTTCAAAACAGTGTGCAGGCCAAACAACATATCTTATCACCTAATGTAACCCAAAGGACCACACTTTACAATTTGTATTTAGGGATTGCTCATTGATTCTTTTAAATATTTTTTAAAATTTAATTCTAAAAGTAAAAAAATATATATTTGATGCTGTTTTCACAAATGTATATTTGCAATACTGAAAAGAGAGCTACCTAAATGCAGTGATGGTAGTTACTACCTAAATATAGTAAGCTAAAAGATGATTTCCATTTTGCTTTTCCTTCTGAGTGCCTGATTCTTTTTTTTAAAACAATAAAACATGATTATTACTTGTTTAGTCAGAAAAAAATTAATTCTTTGCATGAATTGCTAAAACTTCATCATCAAAATTTTGTAAAAGACCTAAAAATATCCAACTATCTAAAAACTTGTCCCACCAGATTCCCTGGAGCACAGGGTGCCTCATTCCACCTGAACTCCCTCAGAGGTTGTTGAAGGTCAACAGCTTATAGCAGCCTGGGGTTCAGTCTCTGTAGAGGCAGATGGCAAATGCTTTTGTTGTTCAGTTGTTGGCAGTGCTCTTGGTAAGTGCCAATTTGTGTTTGACAATATGAACAACAATAGTAGCAGATTAAAATGCCTTCAGGAAGGCAGAAGGTGATATAAATGAGTGGGCTGGGCTAGGGAGCCTGCAGATTTTGAAGAAGAGGAAGCACTGGCCAGTCTCAAGGGGCTCCTGCATTACTGCCCCATGGAAGGTCAGCCATCATTGCTACAGATCGGAAGTTTGTCCACTGCAGTCAGAACCCTGAACTTTGTGATGTCTAATCTCAAAATGTTGATCAGTTATTTGAAATCTTTCAAAACAGTGTGCAGGCCAAACAACATATCTTATCACCTAATGTAACCCAAAGGACCACACTTTACAATTTGTATTTAGGGATTGCTCATTGATTCTTTTAAATATTTTTTAAAATTTAATTCTAAAAGTAAAAAAATATATATTTGATGCTGTTTTCACAAATGTATATTTGCAATACTGAAAAGAGAGCTACCTAAATGCAGTGATGGTAGTTACTACCTAAATATAGTAAGCTAAAAGATGATTTCCATTTTGCTTTTCCTTCTGAGTGCCTGATTCTTTTTTTTAAAACAATAAAACATGATTATTACTTGTTTAGTCAGAAAAAAATTAATTCTTTGCATGAATTGCTAAAACTTCATCATCAAAATTTTGTAAAAGTGCACTTATCATAAAATCCAAATGTGTCTTTTTGGAAATTAAGTTCAAGTAAATATTTAGATGAATTCTTTCAAATCAGGACATCTGAATTAAGCTTATTATATTTATTTGTCACTCTTCCTCCTAGCTTTTACAGGAAATAAATCTGGCAAATTTGGGGAAAAAAATAATAGAGTAGCATTTGTTGTTCAGCCACTAAATTGTGTCCAACTCTTTGTGACCCCATGAACTGCAGCATGCCAGGCTTCCCTGTCCTTCATTATTTCCCAGAGTTTGCTCAAACTCATGTGCATTGAGACAGGGATACCAACCAACCATCTCATCTTCTGTTGGCCTCTTCTTCTCCTGCCCTCAGTCTTTCCCATCATCAAGGTCTTTTCCAATGAAGCTCTTTATATCATGTGACCAAAGTATTGGAGCTTCAGCTTCAACATCAGTCCTTCCGATGAATATTCAAGGTTGATTTCCTGTAGGATTGACTGATTTGATCTCCTTGCTATCCAAGGGACTTGGTTTCCTATACGGTAGTGTCAAGATTAAAGCCAACAGTAAAACAAAATGCTTTCTGCCTATAGAGAAATTTCTCTTTCCTTAGAACTTGATGGTTCTCTGATATTTATCTTTTTCTCCAGCGTGTGTTTGTCTGGGACTTGGATGAAACCATCATTGTTTTCCATTCACTACTCACAGGATCTTATGCCCAGAAGTATGGCAAGGTAAGGATTCAAGAAACATTATCCCAAGACACCTTGTTAGAATTTTATTTTGAATAAATTTAAAAGCCATTTAAAAATGCACTGAAGTGTTTTTATTGCAGCCTATCAAATCTACTCTTAATTATTTCTAGTAGCTCATTGTTATTCAGCATAACTAAAAAATTTCATAAAACATAATTTAAAATTGTATTTTTTTCCTTCTTCATTATAACTTTGAGTTTTCTACATGAGAAACCAAGCTTCTTACTCCAACATAGTTATTTTAGAAAATGTTTTCATAAATTGAAATGGACTTTAAACATTATGAAATGTATATTATCTTCTAATATGGGAACTTTTAAGAAATTGTTTGAATTAGCCTGTTGCACCAAATATTGCTATGAAATGACATTTGAAATAAGAAGTAATCTTTTGTCTGTCAGGTCCTTTGGATTTATGAATATAATGATTTTTTGGTAACTTTGAGGCAGCATATTGTAGTGACTGAGGGTAATATGCCTTCACACACAAATATTGAGACAGATGGTCTCATTACTTTCCTTTGTCTTTTGCCATTATTTTTATAGTTCACTTGCTTCTTGTACCAATGTTGTTTTATAGGCATGTGAGGTTGTTTCAAAGACTGATGCATCTGCAACAGACTTTTCAGCTGGAAACATCATTTGAGTCTTTAATTCGTAGGACTCATAGTCTAACGAGAGTCAGTTCACAGCATGGCCTGCCTCTGATCACTGTAGTCAAAGTTGTAGCTGACCAGTCTCTTTTCATGTGATGCAGAAGTGTCCCCTTAAATCTTTACAGTGTCACACTATTTTGCAGGGTCTCATGTCAGCTCAACATGCAGTGTTTAACAACTTTGTTAAGCTTTGTCTTGTTGTTGTTGTTGTTGCTGTTCAGTCACTCAGTCATGTTCAACTCTTTGTAACCCCGTGGACTGCTTTATGCCACGCTTCCCTGTCCATCACCATCTCCTGGGGCTTGCTCAAACTCATATCCATCGAGTCTGTGATGCCAACTTCTAGTGATAAATTAATTTCACTAGAATATTACCTCCTAAATTGTACTCTTAGTGGATCTGCAGTGAATTATAGTATAGGTAATGAAAGTTGCCCCCACAGTCAGTCTCTCTGATCAGGAAGCTTCCATAAGCCTTTTATCCTTCTCCATCAGAGGATAGACAGAATGAAAACCACAATCACAGAAAACTAATCAAACTGATCACATGGACCACAGCCTTGTCTAACTCAATGAAACTATGAGCCATGCTGTGTAGGGCCACCGAAGACAGATGGGTCCTAGTGGAGAGTTCTGACAAAATGCAGTCCACTGGAGAATGGAATGGCAAACCATGTCAATGTTCTTGCACTGAGAACCCCATAAACAGTATGAAAAGGCAAAAAGATATGACACTGAAAGATGAACTCCCCAGGTTGGTAGGTGCCCAATATGGTGCTAGAAATCAGTGGGGAACTAACTCCAGAAAGAATGAAAGGATAGAGCCAAAGCAAAAACAACATGCGTTGTGGATGTGACTTGATAGAAGCAAGATCCTATGCTGTAGAGAGCAACATTGCATAGGAACCAGGAATATTAGGTCCATGAATCAAGGTAAATTAGAAGTGCTCAAACAGGAGATGGCAAGAGGGAATATCAACATTTTAGGAATCAGTGAACTAAAATGGACTGGAATGGGCAAATTTAATTCAGATGACCATTATATCTACTACAGTGGACAAGAATCTCTTAGAAGAAATGGAGTAGTACTCATAGTCAACAAAAGAGTCTGAAATGCAGTTCTTGGGTGCAGGCTCAAAAATGACAGAGTGATTGTGTTCATTTCCAAGGCAAACCATTTAATACCACAGTAATCCAAGTCTATGCCCCAAGCAATAAGGCTGAAAGCCGAAGTTGAACGGTTCTATGAAGACCTATAAGACCTTCTAGAACTAACACCCCAAAAAGATGTCTTTTTCATCATAGGGACTGGAGTGCAAAAGTAGGAAGTCAAGAAATACCTAAAGTAGCAGGCAAATTTGGCCCTGGAGTACAAAATGAAGCAGCACAAAGGCCAAGAGAACGCATTGCTATAGCAAACACCCTCTTCCAACAACACAAGAGAAGACTCTACACACGGACGTCGGCAGATGGTCAGTACTGAAATCAGACTGGTCATATTCTTTGCAGCCCAAGTTGGAGAAGCTTTATACAGTCAGCAGAAAACAAGACCAGGAGCTGACTCTGGCTCAGATCATGAACTCCTTATTGCAAAATTCAAATCTTAAAGTGAAGAAAGGAGGGAAAATCACTAGACCATTCATGTATGACCTAAATCAAATCCCTATGATTATACAGTTGAAGTGACAAATAGATTCAAGGGAATAGATCTGATAGAGTACCTGAAGAACTGTGGATGGAGGTTCGTGACATTGAACAGGAGGCATTGATCAAGACTGTCCCCAAGAAGAAGAAATGCAAAAGGCAAAATAGTGGTCTGAGAATGCCTTACAAACAGCTGAGAAAAGAAGAGATGCAAAAGGCAAAGGAGAAAAGGAAAGATATACCCTTTTGAATGCAGAGTTTCAAAGAATAGCAAGGAGAGATAAGAAAGGCTTCCTGAGTGATCAATGCAAAGAAATAGAGGAAAACAATAGAATGGGAAAGACTAGAGATCTCTTCAAGAAAATTAAGGATACCAACAGAACATTTCATGCAAAGATGAGCACAAAAAGGACTCAAATGGTATGGACCTGACAGAAGCAGAAGATATTAAGAAGAAGTGGCAAGAATACACAGAAGAACTCTACATAAAGATCTTCATGACTAAGATAATCATGATGGTGTGATCACTCACCTAGAGCCAGGCATCTTGGAATGTGAAGTCAAGTGGGCCTTAGGAAGCATCACTATGAACAAAGCTAGTGGAGCTGATGGAATTCCAGTGGAGCTATTTCAAATTCTAAAAGATGCGGCTGTTAAAGTGCTATACTCAGTATGCCAGCAAATTTGGAAAACTCAGCAGTGGCCACAGGACTGGAAAAGGTCAGATTTCATTCCAGTCCCAAAGAAAGGCAATGCCGAAGAATGTTCAAACTACTGCACAATTGCACTCATCTCACAAGCTAGCAAAGATGCTCAAAATTCTCCAAACCAGGCTTCAAGAGTACATGAACTGTGAACTTCCAGATGTTCAAGCTGGATTTAGAAAAGACAGAGAAACCAGAGATCAAAATGCCAGAATCTATTGGTTCATAGGAAAAGCAAGAAAATTCCAGAAAAAACATCTTCTGCTTTATTGATTACACTAAAGCCTTTGAC